>JAYMGJ010000130.1:0-86634 GCA_037178675.1 Scleroderma bovista | reverse complement strand
AATCGAACTTCATAGGTCAAAACATAAGGTAAGTCTTGTTCGGGACACTGAGTTTTGTGTCCAGGTTAAATGCTGTTTGTTCGGACAAAGTGGGTTTTGTGTCCGGGTTAAATGCTGTTTGTTCGGGCAAAGTCACTGGTGTGTTCGGGGTAAATGCTGCTGCTCGGGCTAACTACATTTTTGGGATCAGTGTAAATATACACAAATACATGGCATAAATAATTATTGTGCAAAAAGTACTTCATAATCTGCTCGATCTTTGATAGAATGTCCGACATTAGGAAACATAGCACTAGCACTGCCAACACGTGTGATAAATATCCCACCATGTCAAACAGTAGTAGCATGCAGACTCAGTGTCTGGGCAATCCGGCAGGGCTCGCAGAATTCGCCTCAATACGTCCGACTGAGGCTTGATCTCATGGAAAGGTGCTTGGCGAGTAAACAGTTCCTGGAGAAAAAAAGTCAAATAGTGCATACGATGGTCAGTTCAAGTGTATACCATCGTGAAGGTTCAGACGTCTTTCCCCGCGTTGAATCGTATTCACCGGGTTCCACAGCTTAAAACCTTCGCACGTGGGATGGGTGCTCAAGGCCACACTGAAGGAAGAGCCTATCAGATTCAAGTTGAAAAATCAGTCATCGAGAACTCCGAGTATGTTCGTCATTAGATATCAGCACGTTGACCTATCAGAAACAACCGTCAAGAAGGACTAAGGAGATGGAAAAGCGAACGAACATACTATGGAGATGGTTTAGGCCTCGTACAAATTCCACATCCACAAGCTAATTTCAATTCATACACATCGAGATCAGTTGAATTCTAACCATCGAGCTTACCAGAGGAAGCGAATCGATGTTTTGATTTTGCATGCATTGCCCATTATTATCCATCTAGTGAAGATCAAAACTGTGTTCACACTTGGTCGTGATGCCAAGGATAATGTTCTCACGGCGCGATATGCGCCTCCAGCAGAATGTGCTGTACTAATCATGAGAACCGACGAGAAAGGGCCTATTATAAATTCCTACCTTGATTATTCTCGCATATCCCGTAGTTTTTGTTGCCACCCCTGTGCCAGTTGGACAGTGTCCTGTATACATGAGTGTGCACCATGCGAACAGGAGACACAGTTGCATCTACATCAATTCTGACATCGAGGTTGGTGGCGTATTGCATTCTAATGGTGTCGTGTCTTGTGGCGCCTTGGTTCGAGTCCTTGGCACAATAACTAATGCCAGTGAACCTGCAGGGTCCTCAGGGTTTCATCTGGTACCTTCCAAGTCCTGTCCACACGTTCATGAGCTGTGCGAAACGATATCGCGATCTGTCATCAGGTAGGCATGATGGTTGTTCCAACAGAGCAGCGTCAAGGGATGTGCATGTGAAAACTAAAGTGCATGATAGTAATGTAGTAGATGCCTCGAGAACAAACGGGCTGACAAGGATTTGAACGGGTAAACCAGATGCTGCCTAATCTATGGGTCATTCGCGTATTGCGACTTCTGCAAAAACGGTGTAAGCTCCAAACAAGAGGAATAGATGCAAGAAACACACTGAAGAACTCGTATGATAGCCAACACAGAGCGTTACTTGGCATATGCGTAAGCACTCGGGGTGATATTCCCCGGAAGAACCCTCTTATTCCGTCTCGTTTCCATATAATCTGCATAGCATCCAGCATCCCCCCGACTCTCCGTAATTCACGGTCTTGCGATGTTCCCCGCGTCTGCAATAGGGTTTTGGCAACATCTAAGGGGGTTGTAACACCGGCAGCCACACCTCCTGCAAGTCCTCCTGCAATCACATGAGAGGAGGGCGAGTACTCCCCTGTGGGGTTCAGTTGCCTTTTGACTTGTTCATAGACCGTGAACTGCACGGCCGTGAATGGAACTGACATCGTCAGCGTGGTGGGATAAGAGACGTAGAAAGCAGCGAGACCCTCGTTACGGTAGACAACCCGCATGGCAGTAAAAACAGAACGAAATTCAGATTGGTGAACCTGCATTCGCTGCTTTATGACTGTAAGTACGATAGATGGTGGGCTAAAAAGAGCTATAGCAGAGGTTGCAAAGAGCTCACCGTCAAATGGGTTCATGAGCGCATCACTGGCGATAGTCGCGGAGGCGCCAGCCATCACTGTAGGAAATGATTGAGTACACAAAAACATAGACACGTGCAAAGCAGGTAAGAGCATACTTGTCGTGAGTGGCTGATTTGCCCCAGTCTTCCCCCCTGCAAATTCCTTCACAAACTCGTACGTCCCAAAGTGTACTGCGTGAGCGGGACCGGCGCCTAATATCACAGAAGAGACTCCCCTCCATAGTACTCGTATACCCTCCGTTGACGATATACGAGTAAAGGCGTTTCCTATCCCTGTGTACATTGCCGCGGGCGATGTCGCGAAAACTTGCATTCGCGTCTATGTAGTCTCACCGTTAGCCCGTCACTGCAGAGATAAGACCGAATGACTGACTTTGATGCTATCTATCGGGAACATGACTGCGTGCTCCGTAATGCCTGCCTGTCGTGGGACTGCGTCAGTTTTTTCTCGGCCACGCAATTTTCCAGCGAGTGTTCAAATGGTGACTTTGATGTAGTCTGTCCATGACACTGGGTCGGCGGATAGGAAGGCAACTTACCAGGGCACCAGCCATCATATTGACCTGGTGGGATGAAAATGAATGAATGGCAAGACAAGTTACACAAAGATTACTTACGCCGAGACTTGCATTAGAGGACAATGCTTCATAGTCCACCTCGTCGGCCATCCAGTCGAATCCTGATGAGAAGATTAGTGTTCTCTGCAATCAACTTGCGCGAAGTTGATGAGAACAGTGAAAGAGTGTGCAAGTCAACGCGCGGCAATTTTCGGAGCACTTGGACGTGCGACAAGAGAGATCCTGCTAAGCCCAGGAGGGAATGGCAGTATATAGGTGTGGCGGGCCAGTGGTCCTCCTGGAAAAGTCGAGTCGGCGTTTCGGGAACTTTGGTCACTTGAACTTCACGCGAATCCGACCAAACAAGGTACACACACAACACTTGACCGAAGAGTGTACACAAATGACACAATCAATAGCCTATCTTTCTGCCATTTGAGCGTCTATGTTCTATGTAGTCCCTTTTCTGCCCTTGTCCTCTGCAGCCAATCGGTCATGCTCTTCGATATCACTACAGAGGGATCAAAAACACAATTAAATCCAAGTTGAAGCAAAACTGATGGAAGGTACCTACATTGCTTCCCATGGATAATCCAACCTACGACCCGGCAGAGACGTCACGGATGAATTAGTACTCTATCAGAAGGTTGTCAGTGATCTTACCACTCATCGGCAGCTTCCGCGCCGGCGAAATACCTGATAAAGACATGAAACATGAAGCAGGTGAGGGAATGACGAAACTCACAAGAGATTTGGTGGAAGAACACCGAGCTTCGGCTTATCCTTGTTATGGACTACAAAAACCGCGAATTCTGTACGATTAGCCTCGCGATCGGGCTCTGGAAGATTCTGTAATTCAACCTCGACATCTTTCTGGAGTTCCGAAAGGGCATATCTGTGCGGGGGATATGACATTAACTTCACTTCCAGTGACGAACATGCTCACTGTAGCGTTTTCCGCGAGTCGTCGACCTCGTCCTGTGGTACGGTAGAAGCTGGATGTCTGAGAGTGCAACAAGATAACCCACGACAATAAGGGCTCTTCTACCGAGGAGGGCTTTGACTGCCCCTGGGCCACTGTCATGGTACTGTTCAACATACGATGTGGCTGGAAAGAAACAGAACTTACAGCCATTGAGTGCGGATAACTTCGTTTCCAATCTTTTCTGCGGTTGTTTCTGGCAAAGACTCGTACAACGAAAGACCGATCGCTTGGATCGGGATGTTTCTCTTTGTCGAGGGATCCTTCAAGAAAGTTCGCTGGATATTCACACGTCAGGGGTTTTGTTTCCAAACTTAGAGTCGCATGAATCTGCAACAAGTCAAACGCCAAGAAACTTACTAGTACTCGAGCAGGGAAGAAGCCGCTGATTGATGACGAGCGTCATGATTACTTTGCTCCTCAGCAAGAAAGAAGGAAAGAAAAGCCCACCCTCCCCCTGCCAAGTCAAACGGACAATGACAACAAGAACGTCAATCAACTGAGGTTAAGCTGAACGTATAGTACGAACCAATCGCGATCAGTAAGTCTGGTTTGAACTGTTCGGATATTTTGCCTGCGGAGGCCTTGATGATGTTGTGGATGTCATTGTAGGTCGTGCGGACGTGTTCTGGCTCTGACATGGCGATAGAAAAGACAGATTGGTATAGGTTGTTTACGCTGCTGGTATCGCGATCACAGCAAGAGCGATGGTATACGGATTTCTACGCTATTCTCCCTATGTTTCCCGAGGGTGATTCCCGAGAAGTGGAAGATAAGAAAATCGATGATCACGTGATTCGTGCTGATAATTCAAGTAGATGGTTACTCTACTCACTTGTATTACTTTTTGTACTCGTTCTCCCATGACTGACAATGGGGCCGCAGGTTCGCAGCAGGCAGGGCCATCAAGTGCTCCTAAAGCAATAGGGAGCCTGGCGAAGAAGCAATCGGACGTGACTAGACAAGGCACTCAAAGGCTCAAGTTTGTACCGACTCTGCCAGCCCGCAGAAAGAAAGAGTGAGTATATAGCTATCCTCATACTATCTCTGACTGGATGGATCGACTTCCAGGGAGGTCAAGCAGGTGCGGATCTTCGTTTGCTGACGTTTGTGTGCTGATTGCCTGCTAGGAAGCGCCTACAGAAAATGTTCAAGCTACTCCTCCGGCCAGAGGAGACGGACGTGGTCGCGGACGAGGTAGAGGGCGCGGTGGAGAGACGAGAGGAGCTGCGCCACGACCGGCTCAAACAGAAATGATAGCTAGTGGTCCTTTTGCCATGGGTCCCGCTCTGGCTGGTACCTCAGCTCGTCGCACTGCACCCCGGTCAAATTTCACTGCAATTGTGCCGCTTGGTCCGGAAACTGGTGCATCCTTGGGCAGTAATCTATCTAATACACCTGCACCTCAGCTGAAAAGAGATAAACAACATGTAAATTTACTTGAATCCACAGCAGAAAAGCAGAGTAAACGAGAAAGCGACGAGGAAATATATTCAGAACCAGATGAGGGAGTTGAGATTGTGGACATGGAAGACGTAGGGAAGCTTGACTGGATGGCACCAGAGACTGTACAAGCACAGCGTCGAGAGCAAAAGAAGAAGAAACTGGAAAAAGCAGAAGTCGACGAATCATCGATCCCCTCCGAGTCCAAAGGAAAAGGTAAGCATCCTGCTAAGTCATGTGCTGATCCATCAATATCCATCGTCCTAGGGAGGGAAGTTACCAAAGATATGGACATAGCCGGCGCAGTGGATCCGAGCGAAAGCGAGGAAATTGAACTCGAGGATCTCATCGAAGACTTCGCTTTTCAGGCGAACATCGGACAAGTAGGCATAGCTATGTCCATAGCAGATATGTATTGAACTTCGCTTTTTCAGGAAGTGGGCGTTCGCCAAGAACGTATATACCTTTTTCAGTTTCCAGACCCTTTCTTCACATTCGTCTCAAATGTAGCCCCACTCTCTGCAACCCCGATGGACACGGATACTCCAGAACCAGGGCCCTCAGATGCGAGGCAGCGTAGGGTGTCGTTTGCAGCGGACGTAAAGCCTCCTGCACCTATGACAACGACATCCGCTATGGCACCTGCTAATGATGCACCTACCCAGAAAGAGTCACCAAAAGTTGACGGAATCATAGGCCAGTTGGAGGTTTATAGATCGGGTGCAGTGAAAATGCGCCTCGGGAACGACATCCTCTTGGACGTAAGGCTGTTCTCACGTAGTCACTTCCCTGGCTAAGTCACTCTTCAGGTTTCTGGAGCTACCCAACCCTCGTTTTTACAGCAAGCAGTCCATTTGGACATGGATCATAAGCAACTTCACGTCCTTGGAGAAGTCAACAAACGATTTGTTGTTTCCCCTGATATCAGCACTCTTTTGGCCGCTATGGAAGCGGAGGACACCGTTAATGCGATGAACCTGGATGATTCCAATCTCATAAGTATGGATCCCTAATCATTGCACAATAAAGTAATCAAACGACAGAGTGACTAGTGTGAACGGCGTGAATTGTCCACCAAGTGAAAGCTAAATGACAATTGCAAATTGACAAAGGTGAAGCCTATGAACCCCAGTTTACATCAAGGTTATTGGCGAATTGCCGCCACACTTCCTCCCTGTTTTGGGATTGTGGAACAGGAGGAGCAGACCCGACATGCGACACTTGCGGTTGCTGCTGGAATTGTTGCTTTGATTGCAGCCGTTGCTGCTGAGGACGTCGTGCCGAAACTGGCACCTGCTGTGATGGGCTAGACCCAGCAGAGGCTGGGTGAACGACGAGCTGAGACATGCTTGGGGGATTATTCTGCATTGTTGGATCAAAGCATGAAAACCCTCCTCCAAAACTATCGCGCGAACTGGATGGGGATGCGTAGTACGTGACAGACGTGAGTGGATCGTGATCGAACGGAGGTGCGCAATAATTCATATGCGAAGGTTGTGATGCCGACCCTAATTGATCTGTAAAATCCTCGCTGAGGTTTTTAAACCTATAAGGGTACGAGGCACTGCTTGATGCTGGGGAATGGGACGGAGAACGGGTGATAACGCTCTTGCGACCCTTGAGTACGTCAAGCTCATCAGCCACAGGACTATGGGAGCGTCGAGGGGGGAGGCTGCTGCCCGCCTGTACACCTGAAAGGGAAGAGAATGCACGCTGTCGTAGTTTCTGAAGGACAGGCTAAGAGGCCGGTGAATAACGTGTCGAGGGGCTATGGGACATTTGGAACATACTAGAGTGGCTGGTGGGCGACAGGGCTCTGATCCCAGTTCGTACAAAGATATGGCTTGGTCTAGCTCCTTCATCGCGTTCGAGGACAATGTGCAGCGCGGGCTTTCGGCCACCAAAGCCCCCAAGATGACCTTGGAATTACTCGTTTCAAATGCTGCGTTTTGTGGTTGCATGCGATGTACTCACGCATGACGAGAATACGCTGCTCCAGAAAAACCACTGCATACTTGCGGCAGTAGGATGTACGGCGTATAAGCCTCTGAGGCTGAATATCAAACGACATGCGCTACGATACGCCGCTATAACCGACGGCGAGTACTTGTGCTGCAAGGGGCTGTCCGGAGCTTCACTGATAGCTTGAGCAAAGTAACTTCTGTGAATATACAACAGGTCTGTGCGCAGTGAGTGCAGGGACCACTTTACAGGAAGGGGGGCTGCCTACTGGACTCTCGTATACATAATGCGAAGTACTGCTGCATGGCCTTCGTGCGTTCATGGGACCAAACACGGCCGACTTCCGACGATTCCACTGGACACTGCAGATGAGATGGTACGAAAAACTTGCGGATCTTGAGATCTAGCTCCATTACAGCCGAATAACCTGGCGGGCGCATGTTGAAGACGTGGTTGACAGAGACGGTGAGGCAACTCGCGGAGTATCGAAATTTCCAGCTGTGCCCTGAAAAAAACTGGCATCAGATCTTGGCCAATTTGTGGAAGGAAGGAAAGTCATCCTACAGCCCATCTCCGCATTGCCTGAAGGGGTCATTGAGGCATCAGTGTCCTCTGGGAATTTGCAGTCGGTGTGGTGTATATTCAAGGCAGGAGGTCTCCCGTTGACGATGCTCTGCAATATGTGTCACGTCCAGTTAATTGTATCCACGTGAAGGGAAGTGTGCGATGTACCGTCCAAGCGTCATACATGAACAACTCCCAGAAAAGGGTCCGCCTGCGTCGGACTTCCTCTGGGCCTAGATTCCATCCAGCGCTGTCTCTTTCTTTGAATTCAGCCACCCATTCAGTAACCCCATTAATCTGGCGCTATTTGTACTTACGTAGCCCAATCTGTTGGTAAACGGGTTTCAGCCTGGAATAGATAGGCCCATACACCTTGGGCTTACAATTTGTGCGGTCCTTACACACAGGCCAGTTAAGAGCCACATCCCCTCGTTGTTCGATCGATCCGAGTGGTATATGAAGCGTATTGCCATAAAAATCGCCTGGACTGTCGAACAGGTTGCCTCATTAAGCATGGACTCGACACACAAAGCAGCCCGTGCAAGTGCATAGTATCGTTCTCTTTCCAGTGTCGTGGAAGATTCACAGTCATACAGTGCCCCTGATGCTAAAAGAATAAAGAAAACCGAGAGTGTGTGGGAGTGGACTCGATCTAGATTGGCGAAGTTAAGATTTCCATAAAGCGGGTTGATGACACTAGTTATAAAATCGCTTCTGGGGATAGGATCGTGCCTATGAAATTGGTGTCAAAAACAGAACAGAAGTCGACTGAAGGCAATATAACTCACATCCATGCCATATTCTCGTAGTAGAGGTCTGTCAGGTAAAGAGCGCGTTCCTGGGCGGGAATGTACGGCGCGAAAGGGTACTTGGTGTATGGGTTTTCTCGGAAGCCGAATGGGTACGCGTTGCATAAATCGATTATCTCATTTGGCAAGCCTAGATTCTTTAGGTCAGTTAAACACTGGGAGATACCATCCGGCTATTAGATGTTAGTCCACGTCATGTTTGCACAATACCAATCGAGTATCACTAACCGCGAGCAACTGCTGAAAGTACTATCGTCCGAAAAGCGTGAGCTAGTGCTATGCAGAGATGGAATCATTACCTCCGAACCAGCAGACTCTCCGTGGTATTTAGCTTGTCCGTACTGACCGATTGAGAGCGATCCCATCGCGTCAGTCACCTCGCGCACCTGACCGTCGTCGTCGAATAGTGTATGTATATCCGGGGGATCCTCGGACACGAGCCGAGAGGATTTCCCTAGAAGGGGATGTAGCTTCGCTGAGTCGGAACCATTCTGTCCCCCCTCTAGTGCTTGTTCAAGCTGTTTGATCTTCTCCGTCATTGATTTTACCTGTTCGGTAAGTCGCTGGGCATGTGCCATAAGGACTCTGGGCGCCCAAATCAGACATCCGACTCGGATTATCAACGTAGGACGCAATTGCGGATCAAACGCACTTGTTTCCTTTAGTAGCTGCCAGTGTCCCTGACAGTAGGTAATATTAGGGCATAGCAGGAGAACGTAGGCAACCAATACTGACCGTCGGGACAAATAGCGGCGCATCCGCGACGTATGCAAGATTGACAGGGAAACGTCCTGTGACGAGTTGTGAGTCCATACATGGGCCACCTATTTTTGTTACTCACCTGTCACACTTCAGCTTGGATCTCCAGAGGCGGTCAGTTGTGGGGCCGTGAATAGGCTGGCAAAACGATCGCGTACCTACGACACTCGGCACAAGAAAGACCAGCTTTCCGACCGCCGCTCCCTGTGCTTTCAATATTGTTAACGCTGCTCTCTGCTACTGAAGAGCTCATGCTTGGTGGATGGGTAGCTGGAACGCCCACGGACAGAGTTTAAGTATACATACCATGTCGGTGAACCGGTCGCCGTAGGTTATATCTTACCGAGTTACCGAATTTGCTGACAATTTATTTCTGCGGGTCGGGCCATGATGTACACGCCTGCGTGTGCGCCCAAAGTAAGTAAGGTCTTATGTCAATCCATGCCGTTTCAGCATGAAATAATTTAAAGGCCGAGCTGCAATGTTTGAGGGCACTGACAAATATGCAGGGAATTGCCTAAAATGCTGTCCTTACGTGGGGGACGAAAGATCTACACGTTTTTTGAGCAAACTGAAGTATATTCGTATCGTCATCGTGTGCTTACTTCGGGTTGTCCAATCACGCGAAGTGATCAAATGATCACCACGGGAGGTATCACTAACCACTTCACGGAAGAAATCAAGACGCCGACGCGTTCCCATGCCTGACCTGGAATGACACCGATCAGCGCCCATGAAAGCTAGTTGAACTGTCTTGCAATTTGGGGACTTCGGTGATCTCGTTGCCGGAAAACAGACCTCAAGGCCTCATGTTAGTTCTCAGCAACACTAGATCGGCATAATATAACCATCACAACAGCCAGATTTACTCGATAGAGAGTTTATTAGATTAAGGAACAAAAGCATCGAAGAAGACAGACGTTCAACTTGAAAGTAGTGTCTACGCAGGTCTATGCCTGCAGGCCCGATCCAGCGCATGTACCATCCTGGAAGAGTTACCGATCGTCAGCATGTTGATGAGAATGGAAGGAAAAGGGTCAGACAAAAACGGGATGATACTGCCAAAGCAGCACACCCGAAGGTAGCTGAGATGGTTTTCTGCACCGCAGGAAATCCTGCATAAAGCCAAATGCCTCAAACATCATTTTGCAAGGCTGGAAACCTTGCGAAAGGAAGAAAGACGCGACTACTTACCGAACTGCAGAAAATTTGGTAGAGTTCGAGAGAGAGAAAAAGAACGTGGGAAGTTTATATACGTGGATGCGAGTAATTCAACTCCGACAAAGCGGTGCCACCGCCAACTATGTCGACGCCAGGACCATCCGATGCCCAAGCTTCCCAGACCCAGCCCGTCCAATATACATACAATCAACCTCAGGGGAATTCAGATGCATTGCAGCAACCGTCACAGTCGACTGGCACATTAGCTGCGTCTAGTTCTAGCACGCAGCCCCAGACGCGTCAAGCAGCGGAGGATGCTCGAAAAGATCGGACATTAGCCGAATTTCTACTTATGCTCGATGAATATGAACCTCTGGTATGTGCATATTTGCACACGCGCTACTAGCACGATCCCATTCCCCGTTAGATTCCAACGGAAGTCACAGATTACTACCTTCAAAGAGTAGGATTCGAATGTGATGATACACGGCTGTAAGCAAGTCATAAAGAACCGAAAGCTGTACACCCTCAAGTAATTTCTCAGGAAACGACTCCTTGCCCTTGCAGCCCAGAAGTTCGTGTCTGATATCGCCGCTGACGCGTACCAACACGCTCGTATACGTACGAATGCTGCTGGTGGACGTGCCAGGATGAATATAGGCTCAGGAGCTTCCAAGGTGTGTTTGATTTTGTACGTATAATATGACTCCTCGTTATAACCGGGTCTCGCATAGGACAAAACAAGAACCACACTAACCATGGATGACTTAAGTGCAGCACTCGCAGAGTATGGGATCAGTGCAAAGAAACCAGATTTCTATCTTTGAATCGCGTACATTTCACTTACCTCGTCGCCTCGTGTAAGTTGTAATCACTCCTCCTAAGCAACTACGCCAGCTTTGATGCAATGAAATATATAGTAAGACTACACCGTGGTTCTACAATAATCACATTTCCGGAAATGACTTCGGAGGCACGTCAAGCGAGGGGTTGGACGTTCGAGACGGTAGCTAGCCCACCAGTCTCGCTAGCCCAGCGTCCACGGGTTGTCCCTGACATTATCATATCACCTGCAAGATTTGGCGTCACGCTCTCGTTATAGAGCAGGAGATAACTCTATCTGAAATACGGCCGTTGTGTTGTGGATTAAACCCTCGATCGGATCGGGCGATCATCACGGTTGTGTAGCTGGGGTGGCAGCCGCACGACAGCCCCATTACTCCCCACATGCACGCTCGCGGTGTGCTTAATGCACCGCTGGGACGATAAGGCAACAGTGGGAATATTGTATTTATCTATGACGTGATAGTGATCACGCACAAATGCATGTGCCGCCTCGCCTATCACTAATATTCATTTGTCTCTCTAGCAGTCGGATGTGATTTCCTCCGAATCATGACTTTAACGCTATTGTATAGGTCAAAAAACCGTGTAAGTGTGGAAACCATGAGTCTATCGAAACCCTCGATCATTCATAAACCATCACAACCCTCATTGATTGTCGTCACCGGTATCAATCAGATGGTCTGGACGGTGTCCATGCTATACTTGCGGCCAACACGCTTGCGAACATCACTTCCGAGGTTATGATACAGTTTATGTAAGTAGTGCCACTTACCACAGCAAATGGGACCGCATGACTGACATCCATATAGAATGCTGGGGGAGGTGGGTCGTAGCACGAAAAGCCTTGCCAGTGATCTCCAGAATTCCATTCTGATAAACGGCGTCAACAAGTTCAGGATCGGTTTGGGGTCGTTGCCTCTTGCGGATATGAAAGCCAGAACGCTTGCTCAAAACTGGCCAGCTCACAAGTGTAATAAAAATGGGTTTCGTCCACAAACCTAACGATCGAGGTGTGTTCGCTCCTTACTCCTATCAGGTCTGCATAAATCTTCTTAGCTATTGTCGAAGGATACGCTTTGATTTCAGTTGAATGTATACCATGCACTACCCTCACGATGTAGTCACGGAATATAGTACAATTCAAAGTGCGTAAAGGAGATTAATGAAACAGAACATCCATCTGTAACCACTTTGTCTCACACTACACTTTTCCATGTGAAGTGACCAAAGCTCGAGATCCGATCCAGTATCCCCTGAAAAGAAAAATTGGGGGAACTATCTCAACAATGAATATGGAATCATGACTCGAGAAATCTTGCTACTGATGGTCGTCGAACCAAATCGGGGAAGTTCCTAAGCATCACTGGTTGACGACATGATTTGGATGGGAACACAAACGCCACTGGAATGTGCACAGCATGGAATGATTTAATTATATTTCGGCTTACGGACAAACGCTGCGCTTCGGGAAGTACACGCACTTTAGGCCTCGATGGTTCGATGATATGTACAGCCCTAGATGGCATGCAGCCGCAACAAAGTCGGTGTGCCTATGGACCATGAAACCATGAAGTTCAGCTCAAATTTCCGCTGTACAAGAGTGGAATTACACCTCCGTCAACGACGCAAATTAAGAAGTACCGCTTTGCTTGACATAAAATAACGCTATATGGCAATTGAGAAGATGGGACGCGAGTAAGCAGTCGGATAGGCACAGGTACGGATTCTGTGATTGATAGAGAGATGTGTCCAGGATGTTTTCAATTCAATTCGAGGCTTTGGGGAGGTGAGGCAATAAATGAAAGATCCAAGGTCACTCAGATCAGGAATTTGACAGTTTCCTTTTTCATACTTATTTAAACTTTTCGGGACAAATAAGCATAAAAAAAGTTCGCCATCGTCAAAGGAGAAAAAGCACGAAACAAGCTAACCCTTCCTCTTGTACCAACTTAATTTCCACTTTTTTTGCCCTTGCAAATTTTATTTCTTACTTTTGTCACCCTTGCACACAGTTCCAAAGTCGACAAATGCAACAGTTTATTAGTACCACACGAGTAGAAAAAAAGTAAAACAAGTATAATAAGCTAATCAGGTGGCAGATAAGTGTGTCAATGAGAACCAATAGGAGTAAATGAATGCAAAAGCAACATGAAAGTTATGGATGAAACAAACGATGCGGGTGAAAAAAATGATGCAGGTGAAATGACAAACAATGCAGGTGAAATGGCAGACAAGTCCAAGGAGCAGGTTCTATAAAGAACAATTAGATATGCCAAAGACGAGTAAATTTAAATAAAAAAAGTAGCAGAAGACATGATAATTGAAATTCGAAAATGTTCTCACAAAGAAAGGAGCGTGGGTTGGGGACACTGGGCTCGTTCACATCAGCCTCACTATTCCCACTCTTTGTGCCTGTGGCCTTGAATGCTTGCACGGCGGTAAATGTAGCTCATACAAATGCCTGTCCTCTTTTGTGGATCGACTCTTGGTATGCTGTGGTGTCGCTGTTCCAATTAACAGCCGAGAACTGAAATGCAGACAAGGTTACACAGCCTGTTGCTTTGTTAAGTACCTTTGGGAGTTTGACTTTCATTTTCCCATCTGTGTTGTTTGCCATGTCTTCGAGAACTTGTTCCACGTCTATAGTACTGTCTATGATGTCAGGATACACAATGTTGAAAATAAGTTGCAACACAGAGGCAAGCTCCTCATCGGGGACACTCCAAACATTCTTTTGGATGCTGCACCAAAGTGTTGCCGTAGGAATGAATGATCGAGACCAGCGGTGATCACTAGGCATGGGAAGATCTTTGTTACTGTATTCAGAATGCTTCTTGACAGTGTCGATTATGTACCCGTCTGCGTCGCAAGCCTGTTCTGGTAAGTTGCCAGCTGGGAGGGAAGTAGAGTTGGCAGAAGACACAGAGGGAGTGGCAAGTGAGATGGCAGGCATTTCTTCGTTTTTGATCCGTTTGCACTGGGGCAGGTCAAGTGCTTTCACTTGAATGCTAATAGAAGTCTAGATACACAAAGAAATGTATATTAGTAGATGTAAAGCCAAGTGCCGTCACACTCACAGATGATGTAGTGCGGTGTCCTCAGGCCTTTGGTGCCACCACTTTCGATACGGGCTCATCAATCTCCATGACACTAGCATCAGAAGAGTGCATCAGCAAAAAATGGGGGTAGCTATCCCACCTATATAGTCTATATAGTGCCCATAGGTCCAATGCAACCCCCCCCCCTATATTGTTTGCATATTGACCTACATAACACAATATTGTACACTATGGTTGACCTCTCCACTCAATTGTACACTCAGAGTTCCCATTGTGTAGTTGTACATAGAAGAGTCCCTATTGTGTAGCCATACATAGGCTCATATAGTTCATTATAGTTGCCCATTACTGACTTGAATTACTATATTGACTTTCATCAATAGTCACCATAAACCACTAATAGCAATAGTATTCCAATTGCAGTACATTCTAATGACTAGACTGACAGGCTACCTTCATTACTTAGTTACTATCATTCACCATCTTCAGACTGGAATTCCCAGATCGCAGCCCGAATGGCATCTTCATCAAGCCCTATCTGTTGTTTCTCTTCTGGCTGGGTATCAACCCTGGCATGTAACCTACAAGTGCTAAATCAATTCCACATTCCAATGCGAGAGGAGGTGCACATACCGTCCATTTACATCCAACTGCTTGAGGAGTTTCGGAAGAATTTGAATTTCCTTCGTTTGCACGTCGAACCGCTTGAGGTCATTGACATGCCTCCTATAAATGTCTTCATAAGAGGACTGACTGAATGCCATGTCCGCCCGGATGCCGTCGACCCACTCATCAAGGCAGGCCTCAATCTAAATGTCATGTACAAGTCATTACAAGTTGTCACCATCATAGGAATTCACTTGCACATACCACAGTCAGAATTAGACCCAATCCTGGAAGCAGAAAAGGACTGAAGTATTCAGGGAATCGAACACCCTCGTCCTTCTTGTTTGCATAGAACAAAATGTCAACAGCCTTTTGGATGATGCGATGCTTGTATAGGCCTTGCCTCGGAACGTCCCTGGCTGGGTCCCCTAGGGACTAACAGGAGCCACGGACATTAGCATCACATAGCACACCGCATCCGCACTCACTTTATAACAGAATCCTAACCGATCCTTCAAATCACACACTAGGTGTTGGTTCCTCGCAACATCCTCATCTTGGCATGAATTCTCGAAACCATACATGGTCTCAACCAAGTTGCGTACTTTGACCTTGAGCTCGCTGGTCAACTGCCACGTACGGTTTGTAATCTACGTCATGTGCTACTCAGTGCAGACATATTTGGAACAGACATAGAGAATGTACCAATTGAATGATGTCATTATTGTGGGTGATCTTGATTTCCAGGTGCTCGCATGCTTCCATCCATACCTCTTTCGCACAAGTAATCTGCATGACTCGATCTGGATATATGTTTTGTGCAACCAAACGGGCACGAAAAAGACCTGTTGCCAGCTTGAGTATCTCCTTCACGGAGTTTTCATAATGCCTAGCAGCAACTCGGCCCTGTGATGCTTGAAGTTTGAGGGGCCATCGCCAGTCACCATCGCCTTCAGACGGCTCAGATGTCTGTCCATCATTCTCACCATCTAGGTCCTCAACAGAGTCGTCTCGCTGCCGCTTCCTAGATGGCTCTTGTAAGGTATCTGGTTTGAGATACATTAGATCCGAATGTCGAAGTATTGAGACCTACCACTGCTGAATGATGACCGCGACCTCGCACTATTGTAGGCCTCACTCCCTGGGGTACTGCCACGGCGTGGATTGGTCCCCTCACCTAATAAAACCTATCAGCCATAAAAACACCTTCGACAGAATGTAAAACAACCTTCTCTTGAGTCAACGTCACAGTCATCATATCGCGGTTCTTCTTCTGGGTCACTGTCATGGTGACCATCTTCATGGTCATCGGGGAAGTCATCGTCATCAATGTTCTCACGAGGCAGTGGCGACGGCGCACGAGACGCGACCTCAGTGTTCTTGTGGTGCTGGATAAGATCCACCGCACGTGCAGGTGTAAGGCGTCGGTTTATGGGCTGCCAGTGATGCATGCATCAGTCTCAGTCTCATGGTATATGGATGGTCATACCTGAGTGCCGAGTCTCTGCCTTGACGAGTTATAGAGACCTGAAGACTTCGACACCATGAGTGACCAGTCGGAACATGCATAAATCGATTACTTACACTCATCAGAACGTCTTGAGAGTCAGTTCTGCCCATTGTTGATGCCGCGCTGGTGTCCTAGGAGCTGATCTGTGAAGTGACTGTTAAATGATGGCATCAGATTATAGAACTCGCCTTTCTCCGCTCAGGGAAACAACCTCCCTGGGGCCGTAAGTCAAGAACAGGTGCAAGAGAGGACTCTTGCTGGACATCTCATGAAGTGAACTTCGCTGGAGTAAATATAAGCTCGCTGTAGATTGGTTATAAACACACAGGTTCACGGGGTTTAGGCTGTGGGGCTAATTAAACTAGATTAGAGTATGCAAGAGATAGAGGAGTGCACACACACCTCGAGTGTCCCGATTTTTGGGTGCAGTTTTCTCCTTTGCTTTCTGGCAGCTCACCTCACGCTCATGACATTCGTCTTCTGTATGACAAAAATTTTGAAACCTCACTGGAAAGTGGAAATAAACCTTACCAATATACTGGGTCTGTTCAGTTGGGCGCATTTCACGACGCGGGCGATTCTGGATTGGTGGGTCGAGGGTTGACCTACCGTTGATTCTTTCATTGAGTCCTTGACATGTTGGAGGGAGGGAAGACATGGCGGGGGTTGGGGAGTAACCTCAGTGGTGCGTGTCAGAAGGTGCGAGGTTTTTTTTTTCACATTCCTGGACATGCCTTTAAACAAACGCAATTTCAATGTAGACAAACATGACATGCACATAACTGCTGTGTGATCGGTCACAGCGTGGATGCTCCGGTTACTGTACTGTGCTTGACAAAATTGACATGATATCAGCGTGCAATGTCAGAATAAATTTGAGATTCGCCAGCCCACCAACACGACAACCCTCATCCCCTCCATCCATGAGATGGTGCGCTGTAACTTCTGTCTTCGCGAGTTTCCTACAGAAAAGGCCGTCAGCCAACATATTTCCAATGCGCCTACTTGCTGAGAACAACTGAAGGATATGCGCGAACGCAGCCTTCCTGGCCCGATGCCAGCAGGATCCTCATCTGCCAGTCATAGTGGCGAAGCCACAGCCCCGACAGACGACCTGGTTTACGAGCCATACACATATCAGGACGATCATAACATGGAAATATTAGATACCGACCACAATGTTTTAGACGATGAACACCAATCAAGCGCAACGGGACGGCATGCACGGGTTGAGGAGGTCGAGGATGAATACAATGTATGGCAACGCTTCGTCCGCTCGTACCCTGGAGAGGTTGCAACAGAAATGGGTCAGGCACGCACTATGTTTGAGGCCATACACGCCACCCAGGAAGAGAAGGGTTTGGACACGTGGGGCCCATTCAAAGATGGGAGGGAATGGGAACTAGTGAGGTGGTTGATGAGACATGTTGGGAAGTCTGGCATCGAGGAGTTTACTGACCTATTGATGGTGACTATCATTGAGTCCAGCGGGTCTTGACATCATACTGATCTGGTTGATCTCTTGCAGGTTCGCGAAGAAATGGACTTGTCGTTTTCCAGCGCCTACAAGTTGATGAAAGCGATTGATGAATTACCTCAAGCCTCCCAATGGGCATTGAAGGTGGTCAAGGTTAAGGGCGATCTCGTGGGTGTAAACGGGAAACACGAGGAAGAGGAGGTCGAGCTTTGGATGCGAAACCCAGTCGACTGTGTCTGCGAGCTGATGGCCAACCCTGATTTCGCCAAAAATGTCTCATACGAACCTCAACAAGCATTCAGTGATGTGATGGGAAACACACACCAATATGATGAGATGTGGACCAGGGACTGGTGGTGGGAAGTCCAAGTCAGTAAAGTATTCGGGTTAGCACTTGAGAACTGAATACTTACCGGCATATCAGGGTCGCCTGCCGCCAGGAGCTGTTGTCGCGCCTGTCATCCTGGCATCCGATAAGACATCCCTGTCTTTATTTCGCAGTGATCAGGAAGTCTGGCCCGTATATCTGACACTGGGAAATATTGCCAAGGATGTGCGTCGTCAACCCTCGAGGCGTGCAAGCATCTTGCTGGGGTACCTACCAACTACCAAGCTCGAATGCCTTTCCCCAAAGCACCGGTCGATCGAACGCTACAGATTGTTTCACTACTGCATGTCTCTGATGCTCGAACCATTGATTTCGGCAGGGAAGGAAGGTGTCCCAATGACGTGTCCGGATGACTGTGTGTGACGCCTGTTCCCGATCTTGGCTGCATATGTCGCTGATTTCCCGGAGCAGTGTCTGGTGGTGTGTTGCAAAGAGAGTCGGTGTCCTAAGTGCAAGGTTGCCAGCAAAGAACGAGGCTCACATACATGATGCTCGCCCCGTACCCATGCCCTAACACTGAAATATATCAAGCACCATCAGGAAGGCCGTCTCAATGACCGTGAGCTTGCTCACCTTGGCTTGCGTGCTGTCCACGAACCCTTCTGGTCCCAACTCCCTCACTGTGATATATTCTCTGCGATCATGCCCGATATTCTTCACCAGCTGCACAAGGGTGTTTTCAAGGACCACGTTGTAAGTTGGATTACTGAAATCGTGGGCGCTGAGCAGTTGGACACACGGTTCTGAGAAATGACTGCCTACCATGGTCTTCGACATTTCAAAAAAGGGATCTCGCATCGCAAGCAGTGGACGGGGAGTGATCACAAGGAATTGGAGAGGGTGTTTTTGGCGGTGATTGCTAGAATGGTTGAAGGCCGCGTTCTCACGGCAGTGCGTGGGATACTGGACTTTATTTACTACGCTCAATATCAGTCTCACACGGACACGACACTGGAGAAGATGGAGGCTGCCCTGAAGTGCTTTCATCAGAACAAAGAAGTCTTCGTTGATCTGGGAGTACGCAATGACTTCAACATACCCAAGGTAAGTGCTAGCCCATCGACCTTCATATGGCATTGCGCACTGACTTGATCAATATGCAAGGTACACTCCATGATGCATTATGCAGCATCGGTGCATCTCTTCGGCAGCCTGGATGGATTCAACACCGAATTACCTGAACGGCTCCATATCGACTATGCCAAGAAGGCCTACAGGGCCAGCAACAAACGGAATTATGTGACGCAAATGACAACATGGTTATGACGACAGGACTCCATGTTCCTAATGGAGTCGTACTTATCCTGGAGCCATTTGTTGCCCAGCGAGTGCCCTATTCCACCCTCGCAGTCACCACCTTTGTTCACTGAGCTTGATGATAGAGGTTCAGACCAGGAAGATTCATCTGAGCAGGTAGATGAGACGGTGAGGCGCCCTAATGAGGCTCTGGACACTTCCCTTTTCACGCAGCGCCTTGACAACTTCGTCATGTTGTCAAGGACCCGCGGATACCATTTACCTTGATCGTGCCCACTGTCTGGCGTTCATATATCCCTCGTGCAAGAGAACCATCATGCTCCTCTCCTCAGCCAGGCTCTTGAGCAGTATATAGGGGGATTACACCCACAGCTCCACACCACACAAATTTGGCCGGTCAAGCAACTCGATGTCTATAAGTCCATCTCCCTTTTAACGCCTCCACGCAAGCACATCAGTACTACCAAACGAATCTTCAAATTGCGTGCATCTATTACCTATCCCACTACTCCCATGACATTAGATACGGCACTGATCATTGAAGACCCTGGGCTGTACAATGGTATGGGAATGACTGGTGATTGTCACTTTGGTTCGTGACTTGTGGCTGATCCTGACATCGAGTTCCTAGGAGTGCATGTGGGGGAAATTCGTGTGATATTCAAGCTGCGATCAACACAGGTGAACATGAGGCACCCACTTGCCTATGTGCACTGGTTCCGCTCGCTCCAACAATTTGACCACACATTGCGTATGTTCCACCTTTCGCGTGCATCTTGTCAAAATGGACCCTATGCAGAAGTTCTTCCAGTTGATCACATACTTCGGCCATGTCACTTAGTGCCACAATGGCCATGGAGGATGGACACAGGCTTCAATATGGATCAGGTGGACAAGTTTCTTTTGAATAGATACATTGACTTCAACTTGTTTGAAAGCCTGGATAGTGACCATGTACTATAGATATGGGGAAGTTATGTCTAGCTACTGTCCACCACTTATGCTGTAAAGGTTTGAGTGAGCTATCATAGTCTAATGGAGTTGCATAGGCTTGAATAGCCAAGCCTTGTTCCTTATAGTACAACATAGATCATATACTCTGTCCCATGGGCTCTGATAGCCAAGCCTTGTACCATGTAGTACCATATAACCACCATAGCTTGACCCTATAACTATGTAGACTAAAAGCAACTATATAAATTGACAGGCAACTATGGCACCTGAACTTTTTTCCTGGTGTGTCCTGGCTCGCTGTCTGAGACAAGTGGGGCCTTGTGCTTGGTGATCCTAGTAGGAGCCACAGGTTGGAAATGGGAGTGTCCAGCTCACCCTCACTTTCTTCGACTGGAGTAATCTGGTATAGATGTGTTAGTTACGGAGCTTGAGACTGATATGCATGTTGAAGTCGCACGTGCACCCGGCGTAAACCGTCGACGAAGTGCGCGCAAGACTGCAACCCATATTAGTGTAGACTTAGTAATAGTCCTCTTTAGAGTAGATGTTACATGTCACACGTCACGCGTCACACTATTTGTTGTATATAAACAGCGTCAACCGCTTATATAATATAACAGCTCTTAACCAGCTACCACTACCATCTCTGGTTGTGCACTCCACCCAACAGGTGAGTTGGAGTAGCAGTTCCTCTACGTATATAGGTATTGCTTCAACAGGTTATGAGCCCTGTGAGCGCACTGTGTGCAGCAATGCACCAGGCAGCGCTCCAGCTCCCTGAGCGTCGCTTTAACTAGCTTGACGCTGTGGACCACAGTGAGCTCCTAGTTGAGCACCTGTACTGCCACAGGTGAAGTTCGTTGATGGCTTGCGCCAACCATGGCGAACATCGTCGACGACTTGCGCTGGCATACCCTAGTCATGAGTTAGCTGTTGACAGAAGTGCTTTCACTAGCACTCAGGTGTTTCTTCTTTTCTTGCTTGTCCGTTGTCGCATTCACTTGCTGACTCCGTTGACTCCCAACAGAATATCACCATGTCCAGCGCTCTAGACAAGATGGTTCCCGTGTTCACTGGCTCCAACTGGCAGCAGTGGCACACCTCTATGCAAGCCTACCTCCGGGCACAAGGCCAATGGTACGTTTACTCGACGACGCAACCCGTTGCCGGTCACGATGACCGTAAGGAATGGGACGACAACACCGAGAGAGCGCTCGGTAACATCACCTTGCACCTTGCCCCCTCTATCCAGGTCGCCGTCTCGAATCTTGACAACGTTAAGGACGTCTGGGACCACCTAAAGAAGAACTTCGGCGCCCCCAGTATCGGCTCCGCCTACGCTGAGCTTAGCAAGCTCCTGGCGACTACCATTCCCGCTGGCTCCCATCC
Source organism: Scleroderma bovista (assembly GCA_037178675.1). Classification (NCBI taxonomy): domain Eukaryota; kingdom Fungi; phylum Basidiomycota; class Agaricomycetes; order Boletales; family Sclerodermataceae; genus Scleroderma; species Scleroderma bovista. Next base: position 64,807 of record JAYMGJ010000130.1, on the reverse strand, counting down.
CGCTCCGGCTATCACCAAGGTGCTTAGCCATTTCGCTTATCTCAAAGACGCCGGCTTCGAGTTCCCTGCCCCCGTGCAGGCGATGATTATACTTTGCAAGCTCCCTCCCACTATGGAGGTCATAGCTCAGATACTCAGCCAAACGTCGCCGGATGAGATCAAGAACCTGAAGCCCGACGGGATTGTAAAGGCCGCCACACTCTCTTTTGAGCAGAAAGGCGCCTCTTCGCGCGCCGGTGGTAAGGGCCCACAGGCCAACAAGCTTAGCGCTGTGAAGCGCAAGCCAGCTGACCCCAAATTCGCCCAGCAGCAGCAGCAGCAAGGCGGGTCCAACGGCGGTACGAGCGGAAACGCTCCTGCCCAAGGACAGGGAGGCCGCACACGCCGTGGCGGCAAGAAGGCTCGCGCTCGCCATGAGAACGCCCAACAAGCCGCCTTTGCTACTTACGTCCACTACGATGGACCAGAGCCCACCGTTGACCCTCGTGCCTTGGCTCACACTCCCGGTGCTGCCCACTACGGCCCCCCCGCTTTCGAAAATACTATCAAGGCCTTCGACTTGGCACACCGTCTGGGGGTAGAGCCCTCCTGCCAGACCATCCACACCCTCGACCAAGTTGTGTCGATGGCAAGTGCGAACCTGGACCAGCCTGAGGCAGGTCCCTCCTCGTTGAAGTGCCCTCGTCTCGAGGAGCGCATCACAATGTATGAGGAGGATGCCATCTCCCTTGGGGATGATGAACCTTTCGCCCATGAGCCTTTCGCTGACGACGAGTTCGACGAAATCGACGCAATGGTCCTCGACCACTACAACGCGACGTCAATGGCGATGGGCACGGAAGCCAGCCTTTTCAGGCAAGTACCTTCTGCACGTGTGCTGACCGACACTGACACGCTCCCTTTACATGTGCGCTTTACGCCATCACTGTATATAGCGAGTAGTAACTACAATATGTCGTGTCATGTCCCCTCGAGCAATGCATATATCTGTTCGTGTCTGAATGATGCACGCTGTGCTGGCTGTAAGGGAAAAATGGTTGACGATAGTGAACTCTCTGGTGCCTTCTGGCTACTAGACTCTGGCGCATCACACCACTTTACTGGTGACATAAGTGATTTCGCCTCCTACAACGCACTAAAGCGAGCGCACTACGCCAAAACTGCAAATGGTGTAGCACTGATTGCTGGCATTGGCACGGTATTACTCCGGTGCCTAGACCACAACTCAGGGGATGAGAAAGTCATTACACTCACCCAAGTGCTCCATATGCCAGGCGCTACTGCACGCCTTATTTCTATGGGCGAAATGCTCCAGCGTAACTACAAGGTCACTGGCGATAAGCGAGGCATTAGCCTCATTCATAAAGCTGAACGCCTATGGTTTGGGCCAGACCCAGAAGACGATTGCAACATCATTTTTGGGATTAGATCTATCCCGATAATTAGATCTAATTACATCGCCTCCGTGAGCAAAGTCGATTATGACATTATGCACCGGAGATTCGGGCACCCCTCGAAGGAAGTACTCCGACGTGCGCAAAAACATACGCAGCGCTTCCCGGAGATTCACTTTCCTACTGAGGACTGTGTTTGCCCTGGATGTGCTCTTGGCAAGATGCCCAATCGAGCTTTCCCAGAGAATGAAAGACGTGCTTCCAAGCCCTTTGAGCTGGTGCACTCTGACCTCAAATCCTTCCCAGTTACGTCGTACCGGAAGTTTAAATATGTTATTACCTTCTACGACGATTATACCTCTCACGCCTGGACTATGCCTCTTCGCTCCAAAGCTGCAGCGATTACGGCTGCCAAAGATTTCCTCGAAATGGTGCGCGTCCAACATGATACGCATGTCGTTGGATGGATGTCCGATGCCGGTGGAGAGTATAAATCTGATCTGTTTGATTGAGCACTCCTTGAGAAAGGAATTAAAATATACCAAAGTGCTCCAAGAACCCCCATGCAGAATGGCCGCACCGAGCGTCTAGGGCGCACTCTCATGGATAAAGCTGAGTCTATGCGGCATCAAGCCTGCATTCCTGACTCCTGGTGGGAATTTGCGTTCGCTCACGCAACTCACCTTTACAACCGTACTCCGGTAGCTCGCCTGCGATGGCGCACCCCCCACGAAATGCTTAAGGGGGAGATGCCTAACATCGACCACCTACATGTATTTGGCTGTGGAGCCTTTGTCTACCTCCCAGCCTCGGCTTGAGCAAATAAGATGGCTCCCAAGTCGGAGCTTATGACCTATGTCGGTGTTGCCCCTGGCAATGAGCACAATTTTTTGTTCATGCGCTCCACCAATGCAGTGTTTACCGCTGCTCACGCCGTCTTTGACGAGCGTCATTTCCCTCGCTGCCCCAAAAACAGGCGCGAACCTCTCGAGAACCCTTTCGGAAGGGCAAATCCGAAACCAGCCACTGATCGACCAGGGAATCCCCCTGATGATACCGACAGTGATGACAATGTGGAACATGACCATGGCTACCCACATCCCCAAGCGCAGGATGACGATCCAAAGCGCGAGGACCCTGAGGCTCCTGAGGAAGAGCCTAACCAAATAAATCCTCCCCGTACGCCATCTCCAGTGCCTCCACCGGCACTGAGAACGCCTTCACCGGCGAGAAATCCGCCACCCCCGGCACTGCAGCGCCCTGGCCGAGCTGAACACCGCCAGAATGCGCCGCGACCCCCTGCAGTGAATATCCCTGCCCGCCCCCAACGTGAACGTAGAGCGCCATTGTGCCCCGGTAACGTGTATGGTGAGCGGCGACATCCCGTCGAGCAACTCCGGGATATCGAAAGTGCCTCTCAATGGCGAGAAACAGTGGGTGAGGTCCCTAGACCCCCACAACCGGACACACCAGACCATGTTCCTGGTGGTTTCCCCGACACCTCTGCAACGCCCAGTGAGGAAGATGTGCAAAAGATGTGCGAGGAAGGGGGAGCAAACCTAGTCCGTTATCTGATGGGCAAAGCCCTCGAAACCCGCGACCCTCAGTACGAGAGTGTCCGCAACTGGTCCTATAAGGACATTGCTCGCTTACCCCAAGCTGAGCAGAAACTCTGGCGACTTGCTTGCCAAGAAGAGCTCGACGTGCTGCGAAAGCGCAAAGTCTTTGAGCTAGTTGACCGTCCCCGAGACCGGAAGGTCATTAAGAACCGATGGGTCTTTGATGTAAAGTCGGATGGCCGCAAGAAAGCCCGCTTAGTAGCGAAAGGCTTCTCCCAGGTCGAGGGATTAGATTTCGACCAGGTCTTCTCACCAGTCGTGCACTTTGAAACAGTGCGCCTCATGCTTGCGCTTGCCACGCTTGAAAACTGGTATATCACTGGACTCGACGTTCGGAGCGCCTACTTGTATGGCAAGCTCGACGAAGAGATCTACATGGAACAACCCGAAGGGTTTGCAGTTCCTGGGCAAGAGTGCAAAGTGCTCCGCCTCTGGCGTGCCCTCTATGGCCTCAAACAGGCCGGCCTAGCTTGGTGGCGCACACTCGATGAGTCTCTCAAAGAGCTCAGGTTTGAGCGCCTTAAGTCTGAAGCAGGCATCTTCTTCTACAAGAAGAAAGGCACCAACATCGTCATTGGTATTATCTACGTTGACAACACATTATTCTGTGGCCCTAACAAGGCTGTTGTTGATGCCATCAAAGCGCAGTTCATGCGCAAATGGGAGTGCAGAGACCTTGGAGAACCTAAGGAGTTCCTCCGAATGCGAATCACTCGCAAAGGTCACGCTATCCATCTGGATCAATGCGTGTACCTCCAAAAGGTCATTGAACACTGCGGCATGCTTAATGCAAAGTCCGCAAGCACCCCACTGCCAGCTGGCTACTATGCCGCCAAAAATACAGAGCCTGTTGATGCAGAACTCCGCTCCTGTTTGACGTTTATTGGATCCCTCCTGTACCTTATGTTAGGCACTAGGCCCGACATTGCCTTTGCAGTCACGCACCTCTCGCGCCATGCCGCGAACCCATCCCAGGACCACCTGTCCAAAGCACTCTATATCTGTCGCTACTTGATTGGTACACCTAATTATTCCCTAGTGTACAATGGTGGATCCGGTGCTGGCCTGATTGCATGCACGGACTCAGATTGGGGATCAGACCCTATCTCTCGCCTCTCGCAGACAGGTTTCTACCTGAAACTTGCAGATGGCTTGATCAGTTGGACTTCTCGTGTGCAGAAGACTATTGCATACTCGTCCACTGAGGCTGAATACATGGCTTTGAGCAATTGTGCTCGCCAAGTCACCTGGATTCGGAGTTTACTCGGTGAGCTCGGCTATAAGCTGAAAGCTATCCCGATTTGTGGTGATAATCAGGGGTCCATATTTATGGCATCCAACCCCGTAACGGAGCCTCGCTCCAAGCACATCGACATCCGCTACCACGGAATCCACGAGTCAGTCGCGAAAGGTAATGTGGAACTATCCTTCATTGATGGTGCTGAGAATCCCGCCGATCTGCTCACCAAGAACTTGCCCCGCGAGAAATTTGTGAAGTTCAGAGCTCAACTAGGCTTACAGTTTCCCTCTGGCAGCATCTAGCGCCTTATTCGCTGAAGTGCTCTACGTGCAGCACAGCGAGGGGGAGTGTTGAAGTCGCACGTGCACCCGGCGTAAACCGTCGACGAAGTGCGCGCAAGACTGCAACCCATATTAGTGTAGACTTAGTAATAGTCCTCTTTAGAGTAGATGTTACATGTCACACGTCACGCGTCACAGTCACGCATCACACTATTTGTTGTATATAAACAGCGTCAACCGCTTATATAATATAACAGCTCTTAACCAGCTACCACTACCATCTCTGGTTGTGCACTCCACCCAACAGGTGAGTTGGAGTAGCAGTTCCTCTACGTATATAGGTATTGCTTCAACAATGCACTCACCATGACAGTCTGTGTGCCTAAAGCCATGGCACGTTTCATTGTCGCCGATTTCTCAGCCCTATCATCCACCATATCAGTGAAAATTTTGTTCAATTTGTCCACAGGTAGGTTGCTTAAAGACACTGGAGTGTTGGGAGTTGTGGAATGGGAACGATTCTTGTAGCTACTGGCGAGCACTGTCAGTGAAGTTTTTGCAGAGGGAGCTGAGAATGTGGGGTCGTTTGTGTCAGCGGCAGCCACATCGGCTACCCAAGTCTTGACTTGACCTCCTTGCACAAACTTCTTCACCATCCTTCCATTCAGAGCAAGGTCAAGAAAAAACAATGTAGACTCAGTGAGGGAAAACATTATGCTGATAAAAGATCAAACTTACCCCTTTGGTATAACCAGCGCTAACATTCACATCAAATATTTGTAAGTACACATTTATAATGCGTGTTCAGAGTCTCACTGTATTCCCTCTTCAGCATGTTTTTCTGAGTCTTACACTCCTTTATTGCCTCCTTCATGGACATCTGTGGCTGGCTGTGTTCACGTTCAGATGGACCTCTGCTGTTCTATCCAAGAGATGGTAAGTTTTACCTCATCAATTCAGCACTGATAGATAGGCTCACCATTTGCTCTTTATTGATCCCATCGACCACCTTTTTCAACCACTTCTGAGGGTGAGGGCGAGGCTTTGGTTTGCTTGCTTTTGCATCACTCACCTTTGCCTCTGCCTCCATTTCCATCAAAGCAAGGCGCTCAATTCCTTGCTTAGTGGCTTCCTCCTTAGCGGCTTTAGCGTCCTTCAGACGCTTGTCATCTGCAGCCTTCTCAGCTTTGGTACGTTGTTTCTGCATTATTCCTGTGGTGAAAAGAATTTCAGCTGGATGCTTCTCTGAATTCCTGGCACGGGTTCATTGAGGGGAAGTGGGAGTATCTGTGGAAGGTTCCATGGGAGAGAAATGATGGACAACTGGTTGAAGGTCGAAGAAGTAGGTTAAAAAGGGCTGAAAAAAATGGTGCGAGATAGCACTGTCGAATTTGTAAGTGTGGGCCCTTACCCTGGGATGACAAACATACTAACCGAACACTTACATTCTGTGCTCCTACTCTCCTGTCATGTTAGTGTTGAATTTGTAAGTGTAGGCCCTTACCCTGGGACCATCAGACATGCTAACCAAACATTTACACTTCTCCGCGCTCCCGCTTTGCAGATCCTGAAGGACCATGAACACTGTCCTCCAATACCCATGCAGCTACCCTGGATGCAGGTGCTTTTTCAAGACACTTGGTGGTCACAAAAAACATATTCGTTCAGCACACCCTATCCTCTCACCACTGCGTGTGCCCAGCCCTCCAGCCTCACCACGAATATCTTCACATTCTTCACATTCGCCTAGCCTTCTGCCAACCCAGGTCCATGCAGAACAGCAACCTGACCAGGATGGCTGGGATGGTGAAGATTTCGGCCCACCACCATATTCTCTGCTGCCAGATCATCATGACCCTCAAGAGCCTGTCCCCCCTGATGAAAACACTTTATTCTTTGGCCCTGGTGACAAGTACTACCAGTGCTATCACCCTAAACTAACAGGTCAGAAGCTTCCTCTCTCTCAGTTGTATATTTGACCTCTGAACTCTACAGGTCAACCATGTGATGCAAATGGGGCGTTTCTGGCCCCAGGAACTCCCCCACCGGTTGATGCCAACAATCCCCATGATTGGCATCCATATGAAAGTCAGCTGCAGTTTGAGACGGCTGAATTTTTGTTTTCTCGGTGTCAGATGTCTGCGCTGAAGATAGATGCTCTTCTGGATCTTTGGGCCAGTTCTTTATATCCCCACCAAGCACAACCACCCTTTTCTAATCACTGCCACCTGTACCAAACCATCAATGCTACCACTGCTGGCGATGTGAAGTGGCAGGGTTTTTCTGCTGGCTACACCGGTGAGATTCCAACTGTAAATCCACCACTGTGGATGTTAAAAAAGTACAATGTTTGGTTCCAGGATCCTTGCCAAGTTGCTTGTCAAATTCTTGGAAATCCATCCTTCTCTAATGAGATCGATCTGCAGCTGTTCGAGGAATATTTGACAGAGGATCAGACCAGCCAATACAAAGATTTCATGTCTGGCAAATGGGCTTGGGAACAGGCAGTATGTCATTTTTTTGTTGTGTCTCACATTGATCTCATAGATTCAGGATATCATTTCTGAAGATGAGAGCATGCACGGCAGCACATTCATACCTATCATACTTGGGAGCGACAAAACCACTGTATCAGTTGCCACGGGAAACAATGAATACTATCCCCTGTACATGTCAGTTGGAAACGTACATAACAACGTAAGGCGAGCTCACCAAGACACACTTGTACTCATTGGGTTCCTTGCCATCCCTCAAAGTTAGTACTTCGTGCATATTCAATGTTTGATAATGCACCTCTTATTATCCATTCACTAGCTATGAAAGAGCATGCCTCAGATGTGGCATTCCACAAGTTTCATTGGCAGCTATTCCATAGCTCACTTGTGGCAATTCTGAGCCCCCTCAAGCCTGCTATGACAACACCTGAGGTGGTCAAGTTCAGTGATGGCCACTTTTGCCATGTGATATATGGTCTTGTTCCCTATATTGCAGACTATGAGGAGCAGGTGCTCCTTATGTGTATTGTACATGGATGGTGTCTGAGGTATGTCTGATTTTTTTTTTGCTCGCTCCACTGGCAACTAAATGTTTATGCCAGATGTCAGGCACTATGCGGAAACTTAAATGAAGATGCTCTTGACCACAGTCGAGCATTTACTGAAGCACTGTTTGAAGAGAGCACACTTGACCTTATGTGGGACAAATATGGCATTGTTGGTGACCTTGTTGTAAGTCTGCATTATTCGTACCATCTCAAATTGCTTGAACGCCTGTTAGCCATTTACAAATGATTTCCCTCACACCAACATCTACCACTTAATTGCACCGGGCATTCTACATCAGCTCATAAAAGGCTGTTTCAAGGACCACTTAGTTGATTGGGTCACTGCATATATTCAAAAAAAAAACACCCAAAGAGAGGAGCGGACCAAATATTGGATGACATTGATTGCAGGTAAGTTCCATCTTTGATCACTGTGTGGCTCTGATACTGATGTAACCTTAGAATTGCTGCTGTAGCTCCATTTACTGGACTGCGCCGTTTCCCTCAAGGACATGGTTTCAAGCAATGGACCGGTGATGACTTGAAAGCTCTGATGAAGGTATGTTGTCATGCTCATGTTATTTCAATACTACATCTTATTATATCATTCAAGGGTGTACATTGCTGCTATTGAAGGCTATGTGCCTGCTGCAATCATATGTACATTCCATGCTTTTCTCAAATTTTGTTATCTAGTCCGCCGGCACATCATCTCGGAGAAGGCACTTGCAGACATCAAAGATGCACTCAAGCGGTTCCATACTTGGCATGAAATCTTCAGGGCTGGTGACAACCCTGTGGTCACGACTTTCTCCCTTCCTTGTCAATATTCTGCAAAACATATCAAGGCCATCAAAGAGCCTTGGTGGCGATCAAGCAAATATCAACTGCTCGGACAAATGCTTCTAACAAACCAGCAGCTGGACAAGCTTGCCACTTCCTGTGTCAACTTCAGCAGCTGGGGGATGATGAATCAAACATGTCTTTCGTCTGCAATTGGGGCATTCTGTGAGCCACACTGTCTGATCAGCTTTCGAGAGCTGCTGACCTTTGTCACATAGCACAAATATTACTTGGCGACAACAGCAATGGCGACGATGCCACAAGTGACAATGCAGAGGCTACTCACAATGGCACAGACCACACCCAACAGGGTGCCAGCATGCAAGATGGTGGCGACATGCCTGTCGCAGATGATAGCCCCACGGATTTGTCTGTGCATGTGCAGCTCTCGCGCACCCCTTGTACGCTGCTCAGACATATGTTTTTGTTTGTTCTAATACAGCAGTACAGAGCGACGGCGCCCACACACCCTGTCCACACTTGGAGCAGAGCTCCATATCCCCAACTTAGTCGACTTGGTGCGGCGATTTCTCTTTGAACAACTCAACCCAAATGACCACCGTAACGCATCTGAAATTCCGCTCTCTGCATGCCCTCACTATGATGGCCGCATATATGTATTCAACTCGGCATGTGCAAGATTCTATGCACCCAGTGACCTCAGCAGGATTGGTGGGATGCAAACGGAGTTCATCCGTTCAACACCTCTGTGGAGAAAGGAAGGTCCTTGAAAGGACTGTGTGTTTGTTACAATGAACCCAGACACCACTGGGATGCAGGCTCTTGATATTGCTCGCATCCTATCTTTCTTTTCATTCAGGTATCAGTCCAAGTTATATGAGTGCGCCATCATTTGGTGGTTTGACAAGATTGGTGATGTGCCGGATGAGGACACTGGCATGTGGATGGTCCATCCCAGTTCCCTACCCAACCACTGTCAAGTCCGGGTCTACTCCGGTAGGGGGTCCGGTCAAGTCCGGACAGAAGCGGACGAAGGGGGAGGGCAGAGGGCTGGACAAGAGATTAGTCCGGCCGGAGTTGGTGACCGCTTGGATTCAACGACTAAGGACAACGAGCGTTGATCCCTTGCGTAGGTTCCGGTCAAGAAGGGGAGACGGAGACAGAGACGGAGACGGGCAAGATCAGGAGTAGAGACTATGGTTGATTTCAGACTGAGGTGTACAGGATAATCTACAGAGTACTTATACTAAGTAAGAACTAGGGACGAGTATTTACGGTGACAAGTAAACAGCCTAAAAGGCGGACAAAGGATAACCGGAGAAAGGGATAGACCAGGTCCGACGAAAATAAAGTCAGGTCCGGGTAAAATAAACCAGGTCCGGTGAAAATGATACAAGGTAGGAGATATATCGAGTACACGGAGAACTCACGTCAAGACAGGGTAAACGGCGAGGTGTGGTAACGAACGAATAGAGCATAGACCAAGGGTCGTACTTAACGGAAGGATATCTGCGCGAGCGCGACCGGAGTAAATGTTGAGCGACCGGAGTTGAGCTGTAGAGCTGCGATGCGACCGGAGTGATCGGATAAGACCCGGAGTTGGGCATGGTCGTAACAACCACACACCTCACCTCGTGATTATTCACATTGATACCATCCATTGTAGTGCCCACCTGATCCCTATATACGGTACCAATCCCATCTCCTGCAATATCAAGCCTTACCATTCCTATGATGCATTTTGAGCATTTTATGTCAACAAATATATAGACCATCATGCATTTGAAATAGACAGTTAATACATTGTACTGGTATATACAGAAATTCTTGTCCATTAAATAGTGAGCGCATGTCACAGGCCAGTGATGGCGCTGTATAGCATGTGGTGGGGAAACAAGCCTCCTTCAAAGTGGGTATATATAGAAATTATTGGCCATTAAATAGCAAGTGTGTGTCGCAGGCCAGGTCAGTGATGACTCTGTATAGTCTGCGTGTGGGGGAAACGCACCTTCTGAGATGAAGACAGCAGCAGTTATCTTGGGCATGGGGGGGTGCAAGTGATGCAGAGGAAGAGGAGGCAGTGTTGAAGTTGCATGTGCACCCGGCGTAAACTGTTGACGAAGTGCACACAAGACTGCGACCCATATTAGTGTGAACTTAGTAATAGTCCTCTTTAGAGTAGATGTTACATGTCACACGTCATGCGTCACAGTCACACGTCACAATGTTTGTTGTATATAAACAGCATTCATCGCTTATATAATATAACAGCTCTTGACCAGCTACCGCTACCATCTCTGGTTGTGCACTCCACCCAACAGGTGAGTTGGAGTAGCAGTTCCTCTACATACATAGGTATTGCTTCAACAGGTTATGAGCCCTGTGAGCGCACTGTGTGCAGCAATGCACCAGACAGCGCTCCAGCTCCCTGAGTGTTGCTTTAACTAGCTTGACGCTGTGGACCACAGTGAGCTCCTAGCTGAGCCCCTGCACAGCCACAAGGTGAAGTCGGTTGACAACTTGTGCCAGACAGTGAGCTCCTAGTTGAGCACCTGTATTGCCCCAGGCGAAGTTTGTCGATGACTTGCACCAACCATGGCGAACATTGTCGATGACTTGCGCTGGCATGACCTAGTCATGAGTTAGCTGTTGACAGAAGTGCTTTCACTAGCACTCAGGTGTTTCTTCTTTTCTTGCTTGTCCGTTGTCACATTCACTTGCTGACTCTGTTGACTCCAAACAGAACATCACCATGTCCAGCGCTCTTGACAAGATGGTTCCCCTCTTCATTGGCTCCAACTGGCAGCAGTGGCATACCGCCATGCAAGCCTACCTCCAGGCCCAGGGCCAATGGTATGTCTACTCAACGATGCAACCTGCTGACAGTCACGATGACCAAAAGGAATAGGATGACAACACCAAGAGAGCACTCGGTAACATCACCTTGCGCCTTGCCCCCTCAATTCAAGTCACCGTTTCCGAACTCGCATCTGTTGTCACACACCAAACAGGTTTGGTACAGTGAACATGGAAGATAATGCCTATATCGAATGATCCTTATGCAAAGGATAAGCACGACGGACCCTCATCATAGCCATCTATCGCACAAGAAGACTATCCTGATGCGAGAGATGAATGCCAATGCAGACAGTCATCTATCGCATGAGAACCGCCAAGAAGCAGAAGAAACTGAAGGAATACCATCAATTGTGGTATGAGAAAGGAATGCACACGTCTGCAGTCCAACTCCCATACCAGAACGATCAAAGAAGCCGAAGAATTGATGGAGAAATGAAGGAGAAAGAGAAGAAATGATTTCCAATATTTTGAATAGCTCCATCGTTTCTGAAGCTATCAGGCACGTGACTATACTGTCAGAGAGCCTAGAACGTGGTCTATCTGCCTGTCAAGTTCCGATGCAAATCTGTTCATTTCCGACGGAGATATTCCCCCTGCACTCCAGACATCTGCTTCATTGCTCACTATGGAGTCCGTATTTTCTCTGGATCATTTCTCCGCTATTGCTGCAGGTCTCCACTATGTCCTGCTCTTAGGGCAGCCTCTCCCAGAGTTCCCGTGCACTGCCTGGCACATATCTTCCCAGCCTGCTCCCTCAGTCCCTCTTGTTCTTGGTCAGTGCATTCTCCTTGTCAGTCTTGCGTCAAGGACATACTTTGGTCATCTTAGGTCTATTGTCAAGCTTGAGAAGTCTTCTCTGGTCATCTCTGTGTCCCCTGAGCCCTCAGCCTATGGTCCCTTCCTCCCAGATACTTGCCATGTCCATCTTCCTCTGTCGTTCATCTCACTTCCCTGGATGTGTCGAATTCAATACTCTATCTGCTTCCCTACTTTCAGACGACATCCCCCAGCACCATGACAGTTATGCCCCCACTTTATAGTGCTATTAGGAAGAAGAACCCTCTCTCATTCTTTCCCAGAAGAGAGCTCGTCAAGGGAGCCCATGGTTGCGCTTCAGCGTGCTAGAACACATGCACTATACCTTAGTGTATGCTGACCCCCCAAAAGACCTCTGGACCCCTGGTACCCTTCTTGTGGCTGTTTTGTCTCGGATCAATCCCCCTGTTTATCTCAGATCTTCCCCATTGTTGTCCCATCAAATTCCTGATGGTACACAGCCCCCCATCAAACTTCTTAGGCTGTGCATCAATGACTCCTTCTGCTGTGCAGTGACTCATCCCTTGCTTACTGATGCTCTCTTGTCATCAGTATTACTCTATCCCTTTCGCATTTTTGGTATATTACTCAGCTGATGACTCACTCCCTTACCAATCAATCTTGTCATGCAGCTTACTCATTCCTGCTTATCCCTTGCTTACTGATCACTTACAAACCCCTTACAAAGCTCTTACCAATCCCTTACCAATCCTTGACAAATTCTGCTTACTGTTACGACCATGTCCAACTCCGGGTCTTATCCGGTCACTCTGGTCACATCGCAGCTCTCTAACCCAACTCCGGTTGCTCATCACTTGCTCCGGTCACGGACATGCAGATAACCTTCCATTAAGTACAACCCTTGGTCTATACCCCATTCACTCTGACTACACTTTTCCGTCTGCCCTGCCTTGACGTGAGTTCTCCGTGAACTCGATATATCCTAGACCTTGTAGTATTTTCACCAGACCTGACTTTATTTTCACTGGACCTGACCTAGTCCTAACTCCGGTCATCCCTTGTCCGCTATTAGGTTGTTTACTTGTTACCATATGTACTCGACCCTAGTTTCTACTTAGTATAAATACCCTCTAGTTTACCTTGTACACCTCAGTCTGAAATCATCTAAGTTACTACTCCTGATCCTTGACCGTCTCCGTCCCTTCCTCCGTCTGACCGGAACCTACGCAAGGGATCAACGCTCGTCGTCCTTGTCGTTGAATCCAATTGGTCGCAACTCCAGCCCAGGCTAACCTCTGCCCAAACCTCTGACCTCCCCTCTCGTCCGCTTTCGTCCAGACTTGACCGGACCCCTACCGGAGTAGACCTGGACTTGACACTTACTCCCTTCTCTTTTTGTACTTTAATGCTGTGCCCCCCCATGTATTTAAACCCCTGGGCTCAGCCCAGTGATGAGAGACCCAATTGCACGAAATTATCCCTCTCTCAGACTCTCTCAGTCAGTATCCCCTCAGCTCTTTGAGTCTTGTAGGCTTCAGTGAAGGTCTAAAGACTCTGATATTCAAGTTTTATTCAATTCAAGTCCAAGTATTTCTCTAGGCTCAAGCGGAGTCTAGCCTGTCTATCCTTCATATCCCATTGCTTCTGGATGTCAGGAGCCCCCTTGCCCCTTTGCTGCACCAACCTCTAGGTGTAGTACTGCTACAGTCCCAGTCACCCCAATCCCCACTTTGACACTTCCTAGGCTTTAGGAAGAGTCCAGACCCCTATCCCCTTCGTCACCTATTGCTCCTGTACCCCAGGAGTATCCTGCATCATTGTCTGCATCACCCTGTTGGTGTAGATCCCCTTTCCCCCTCCTCAGCATATCCTCTCTGGACACCGCGGAGGTAAACCACCACTCGCACTTTTTCGTAGTCCTTTGTTGGTGTTGTGTTTGGGTTATTACTCCAACCCAAATCCACACTTTGACTCACACTGTCAAAGAAGTATGAGACTACCTAAAGAAGAATTTTGGTGCCCCTAGCATTGGCTCTGCCTACGCTGAGCTTAGCAAGCTCCTTGCGACTACTATCCCTGCTGGCTCCCATCCTGCTCCCGCAATTACGAAGTTGCTTAGCCACTTCACCTACATAAAAGACGCTGGCTTCGAGTTCCCTGCCCCCATGCAGGCAATGATTATCCTTTGCAAGCTCCCTCCCACCATGGAAATGCTCCTGCCCAAGGACAGGGAGGCCGCACTCAACGTGGTGGCAAGAAGGCTCACGCTCGCCTCAAAAACACCCAACAGGCAGCCTTTGCTACTTACATCCACTACGATGGACCAGAGCCCACCGTCGACCCTTGCGCCCTGGCTCACCCCCGGTGCTACCAACTATGGCCCCCCCACATTTGATAACACTATTAAGGCCTTCGATTTGACACACCGTCTGGGGGTAGAGCCCTCCTGCCAGACCATCCACACCCTCGACCAAGTCATGTCAATGGCAAGTGCAAACCTGGACCAGCCCAAGGCCGGTCCCTCCTCACTGAAGTGCCCTTGTCTTGAGGAGCGCATCACAATGTATGAGGAGGATGCCATCTCCCTTGGGGATGAAGAGCCCTTCACTCATGAACCGTTCGCTGATGACGAGTTCGACGAGATCGATGCGATGGTCCTTGACTGCTACAACGCGACGTCGATGGTGATGGGCACGGAGGCCAGCCTCTTCAGGCAAGTACCTTCTGCATGCATGCTGACCAACACTGACATGCTCCCTTTACATGTGTGCTTTACGCCGTCACTGTATATAGCGAGTAGTAACTACAATTTGTCATGTCGTGTCTCCTCGAGTAAAGCATATATTTGTTTGTGTTTGAATGATGCGCGCTGTGCTGGCTGGAAGGGAAAAATGATTGATGATAGCGAGTTATCTGGTGCCTTCTGGCTACTAGACTCTGGTGCATCATGCCACTTTACCGGTGACATAGGCGATTTCGCCTCCTACAATGCGCTAAAGCGAGCACACTATGCCAAAACAGCTAATGGTGTAGCACTAATTGCTGGCATTGGCATGGTATTACTCTGGTGCCTAGACCACAACTCTGGGGATGAGAAAGTTATCACACTCACCCAAGTGCTCCATATGCCAGGCGCTACTGCATGCCTTATCTCTATGGGTGAAATGCTCCAGCGTAACTACAAAGTCACTGGTGATAAGTGAGGCATTAGCCTCACCTATAAAGCTGAACGCCTATGGTTTGGGCCAGACCCAGAAGATGATCGCAATGTCATTTTCAGGATTAGATCTATCCCAATATTTAGATCTAACTATATTGCCTCCGTGAGCAAAGTCGATTATGACATTATGCACCGGAGATTCAGGCACCCCTCAAAAGAAGTACTCCGACATGCACAAAAGCATACACAGCGCTTCCCGGAGATCCACTTTCCTACTGATGACTGTGTTTGCCCTGGTTATCACCTTCTATGATGACTATACTTCTCATGCCTGGACTATGCCTCTTCACTCCAAAGCTGCAGCGATTACGGCTGCCAAAGATTTCCTCGAAATGGTGCACGTCCAACATGATACGCACGTCATTGGATGGATGTCCGATGCCGGCGGAGAATATAGATCCGATCTGTTTGATCAAGCACTCCTTGAGAAAGGAATTAAAATATATCAAAGTGCTCCAAGAACCCCCATGCAGAATGGCCACGCCGAGCATTTAGGGTGCACTCTCATGGATAAAGCTGAGTCTATGCGGCATCAAGCCTGCATTCCTGACTCCTGACGGGAATTTGTGTTTGCTCACGCAACCTACATTTACAACTGTACTCCGGTAGCTCACCTGCGATGGCGCACCCCCCATGAAATGCTTAAGGGGGAGATGCCTAACATCGACCACACTTTGTCTACCTCCCAGCCTCGGCTAGAGCAAATAAGATGGCTCCCAAGTTGGAGCTTATGACTTATGTTGGTGTTGCCCCTGGCAATGAGTGCAACTTTTTGTTTATGTGCTCCACCAATGCAGTGTTCACCACTGCTCACACCATTTTTGATGAACGTCATTTCCCTCGCTGCCCTAAGAACAGGTGCGAACCTCTTGAGAACCCTTTTGGAAGGGCAAATCCAAAACCTACCACCGATTGACCAGGGAATCCCCCTGATGATATTGACAGTGATGACGATGTGGAACATGACCATGGCTACCCACATCCCCAAGCGCAGGATGACAATCCAAAGTGTGAGGAACCTGAGGCTCCTGAGGAAGAGCCTAATCAAATAAATCCTCCCCATACACCATCTCCAGTGCCTCCACCGGCACTGAGAATGCCTTCACTGGTGAGAAATCTGCCACCTCCGGCACTGCAGTGCCCTGGCCAAGCTGAATGCTGCCAGAATGCGCCGCGACCCCCAGCAGTGAATATCCCTGCCCACCCCCAACATGAACATAAAGCACCATTGCGCCCTGGTAACGTGTATGGTGAGCGACAACATCCTGTCAAGCAACTCCAGGATATCAAAAGTGCCTCTTGATGGGAGTCTGTCAAGACCAGTTCTTCACCGATCTGATCTCTACGAGGGGTCTGGGGGTCAGGGGTTGGTCTAGTGGTAAGACCGAGATGCTACGTAGCATAGTTGTGCTTCCCGAGTAGTAAGGCTGACCGAGGGTTATACGGAGAGTCCGAGGGTAGACGGTCTACGACCGAGTACTTGCATGAGGGCAGAGGCGGAGAGTATGAAGGGAGAACAAATGAGAAGTATCTTATTCGATATTCGAACTGAAACTACAACAGACCGAGTATCTAAGTATTTATGTACGGGAAGTCGGGATTACCGACGAACAACAAGCGCAGCCGCACTGCGCGCTGAGTAAGTACAGTAAGTGCGATAACTGGATTACCGATAGGTATCGTATTAGTAATGCAATGGGACGGGAACGTATAGTAACCGGAAACAAGAAAGGAAACATATTAGGTAATAGTACAGAGAGACAGAATGGGTAACATGCTCACCAATCGGTGGCGATACAGGATAGAGAGAAACGGAGAAGGGAGTACATACAATAAACGGACGGCGAACGCGTGGACACGATCAGACAATAGGGTACAGGATGATCGTGTGTCACGGTTGTGACAGTATCCCCCTCTTAGGGCCAAGCCCATGAGGCTGCAATGCGTATTCCACACCGATTGTGTGCAACCATTGTCTGGGTTTGAAAATCGGTTAGGGCGTATTTAAGACTGGCCTTCGGTGACGGTAACCCAACAAATCCTTTCCTTCATCACATCTTTGATTAACCATGTCCGCTGGCAACAACAACAACATTGATTGGATGCGCGCCGCTTCGCCCGAGTTGGAAGGGAAACCGACCGACCCGATACAAGTCCAGATCGCCAAGTTCGACGAGCAGTTGCGTCGGCAACGGGAATGTTTGATGAAACAGGCGGCCGAGCAAGAGGCGAAGAGGTTGGCAGAAGAGGCTGCGAAGAAGAAGGCTGAGGAGGAGGCGAGGAGAGTCACCGAGGAGAAACGGAAGGCCAAGGAGCAGGCGAAGAAGGTCGCCGAGGCAAAAGCGCAGGCTGATTTCGAGGCAAGGCGCAAGGCCGAGGCAGAGGTGAGGGCGAGGGAGAAAGCTGAGTCGTTGGCGGCTGGCGAGGCAATGCGGGAGCGTTTGGGTCTGGGGCCGAAGCCCAAGGTGCGTGGCTGATTAATATTTTATTGACCCTTGCTGATTTATTATTTGATTAGCCTCGTCAGGTCACTGCCCATTCCAACACGGGCATAATGGGGTTCAAGCCCCCTTGTGACCGTTGCAGGCGGAGCAGTGACAGCAGTGGGTGCGAGCTGGCCGATGGAGCACGCTGACGTGCGGTTGGTGTCAATGATCAAAAGTCAAGTGCACCTTCAGCATGTCGACGGTGGCGATGGAGAGAGCAGCGAGCGGCGAGAAACGGAAGGAGAGCGAGATTGCCATGGTGACAACGTCGCCGAGGGGGGGCGAGAAGCAGAAACAGACAAAGAAGGCGATCGCCGACGCCGCAAGTACCGAGGAAATAGAGACAGCAATGGGGGGGTTCTTGGTTGCTGGGCCGTCGAGTCAGCCAGACCCAGTCGCGTTGGTCTTAGACCGCCGACTCGGGGAGATCGTGGCAGCCATTGACCGCAACACAAGGGAGTTGGCCAAGCTGGGTTGACAGGTGGAAGGAATCGTCTGGGAGACGAAAAGGGCAGCAGACCCGAAGGACCCGAAAGGCAAGGGCAAGGCGATGCCCGATGGGAGTGAAGAACAGGAGGAGTTGGACGAGACAGACAGGGAGGAGGAGTCGGGAGACGAAGACGGAGAAGGCGAGTCTGAGTAGTTGGACTGGACTAAAATGTACTTGTATTTAGTTTTTTTTTTTCTTTTTACTTTGTTTTGTACACTTGTTAATAGACTTTTGTTTGGTGATTTGGACGACTTAGCATGAGAGGCTTTCTAAGGGGCCTGGCTTAGTCGGGTAGGCTTTGTGGTAGTCGGCCACGAGTTCTGAAGGGTGTCCGAGCTCGGTCGCAATCAACAAAGATGTTTCTTCATTGGTACCTTCGTAGCCAGCCCATCTAACTAGGTAGAGGAGTGGGCATTGGCGTCGACATCAGTCGAACTTTGAATTGAGGATCTCGGTGATCTCGAATTTGGGTTCGCCATCGACTTCGATAGGAGGTGGTGGAGGTTGTGACCGATTCAGTATTGTATTCGGTGTTGCTGGTTCGAGCTGTGAGATGTGGAAGACGGGGTGGACAGCACGCATAGAGTCGGGGAGACAGATCGTGAATGATAGGGTGCCGACTTGGGCGATGATTGGGTAGGGACCGAGATTCTTCTCGGAGAGTTTCTTTGATGGTCGGGTGGACCTAAAGTACTTGGCTTTGATGAATACTTGATCACCGACTTTGAAATCGGGTGCGGGTAGATCCTTCTCTAGGCATCTGGAGCTATGGGCCTTGGTATATGTTTGATCTCAGTCCTGGAGTGACTGAACTCTACTCTCCCTACTTCCTCTAGGGGGAGCTCTGCCAGACCTCCAGAAGCCCCTGGGTCGAGTGTGCCTCACCTGAGGCAGCAGCAACACCCAACCCCCCCCTACAGCGGGTGATCTTCTGGCATCAGCAGGGCCTTGGTACCTTTTCTGGGCAGCAGCCATTTCTTCACGTAGGTACTCATGCAACGACTCTAAGTCAATTGCATATTCCCATGCCCGAGCCGATGAGAGATCGCGCTCGGGGTGCACAGCGAGGTTCAGGTGGTATCCTTTGTTCGCGAAGAATGGTGATACACCAGTCGTTGCGCTAGGGGCATTGTTGTAGGCGAACTCAGTGAGAGGTAGTAAGTCCGACCAATTGTCCTGCTGGTAATTGCAGTACATCCTGAGGTATTGCTCAAGTGTTTGATTAGCTCACTCGGTCTGTCCATCACCTTCTGGCTGATAGCCCGAAGTGAAATGTAATTTCATATCTAAGGCCTTACCGAGTGATCAGAAGAAATGGGAGATGAACTCTGAGCCTCGGTCAGACGTTACATGTAGAGTTTAAAAGTCCAGTCCAGTCTGGTTTTTTTGCCTTTTTTGGAAGAGGACCGGACTGGACCGCTTTTGGAAGCCTGGGAATGGTTCATGGACCGCTTAAAGACTGGTCCAAAGTGGTTGCACGGTGACCGAAAACTGCTAGTCCAAACCACTAAAAAACTGATTTTATTGATGTTTTTCACATCAAAGGTGTGTCAGATAGCTCTAAATACTATTTATAGACTGGTAATTATATACAAGTCATTATATATTTATTTGTGCCATATTTCATCCAAAAAGATCAGTTTTACACCCCTTAAGTGCAGGCCAAAATTAGTGAGTCGGGATGAATATGGCTTGCTTTGATAGTCGGTCTGGTCTTTTTGCGGTCCTATGGATGACTACCAGTTACGTGCGCGGGGATGCCATGCTGTGAAGCTGTGATGAGGATGGGAGTTGCTCTTTGATATGAAATCCATGAGGATGAGATGGAATTCCATGGTCGGTCGGGGACTGGTAATTGCTTGAGCATCCCATAGGGTCGGTGACGTGGCATCTTGGCTCGGGCACAGGCCGTGCAGGACTTAACGTAGTCCTTTACGTAGGTACGAATGCCTGGCCATGTGTATTCGTGACAAATGAGCTCTAGGGTGCGGTTCTGACTGAAGTGTCCCAATAGGGGATGGTCATGCTTGTATCTGAGGACATGAAGACATAGGTCATCGGCCTCGGGGACATACATGTGGCCATCGAGACATAGGTAACCAGTCTCATCGGTTGACCATTGGGGATTCAATGTGTCTGAGAGGTGGGCTTTAGCGATGGGATTGGTCGGGAGGTTGGCTAGGATATCGGCGTGGAGACACTCGACGTCCATGAGTGCACTAGCTCTGAGTACTGGGGCGTGTAGGTATGTCGCGGGAAGGGAATTGGTGAGCTGTTCAGCCGTGAACACCAGTCAGAGGTTCTGTGGATTGACTTGGGCAAAGCCCCTATCCCCCTCTTTGGGGTAGACGTCCCAGCATCTAGTCAAGGCATTGGGCTTTGCACCAAGCTTACCAGGTCGGAAACGAATAATCAAGTTGAACAAAGAGAGATATTCTGACCATCGGGCTTGCCAATGGGTGAGAACCTTAGAGGTGGAGAAATATTCCAAATTTTTGTGGTCGGTCATGACATCAATCAGGAAGGCAGGGCCCTCCAGATAATGACGCCAGGCCCTGAAGGCTTCAAAAATAGCGAGAAGCTCCTTGTCGTGTGTATCGTAGTTCAGCTCGGGCACGGTCAGAGTGCGAGAGTAAAATGCAATCGGATGTATCTCGTCATCCGAACCTGTAATGGATAGGATACCAGTGATCGCATAGTCCGAAGCATCGGTCTCGACCATTAGTTGGGCGCCTGGCTGGAAGTGGGTGAGTATGGGAGCTGTGGTGAAGGCCTTCTTGAGTTGGTTGAATGACCGTTGGCAGACATCGGAGAAATCCCAGGGGGTATCTTTCCGCATCAACCGAGTTAGTGGAACCACTATATCGGAGTAATTGAAGATAAATTGACGGTAAAAGTTCGTGAAGCCCAGGAAGAACTGGATGTCCTTCACCTTGCGAGGTTTGGGCCAATTGCAGATTGTCTTGACTTTGTCTTGCGATATTGTCAAACCATCAGGGGAGAGGAAGTACCCAAGGTACTCCACCAAGTCCAAATGGAACTCACACTTTTCGGGTTTGGCGTAAAGCTTGTGCTGGCGTAACTGCCGAAGCACTTCCCAAACGTGCTTGGTATGGTCCTCCATGTTGTCCGAGTAGACTAGGATGTCGTCGAGGTAGACTATGACGCAGACATCGAGCATGTCCGCAAAGACCGAGTTGACGAACCACTGAAAGGCTGCAGGGGCATTGGTGAGACCGAAGGGCATCACCTGCCACTCATATGAGCCATTGCGAGTCCTGAAGGCAGTTTTCCACTCATCACCTTCAGCAATGCGAACCAGGTGGTAAGCATGTCTCAGGTCAATTTTAGTATAGACCTTTGCCCGACTCGGAGAGTCGAGTAGGTCGGAGATGAGAGGTAGAGGGTACCGATCCTTCTTTGATATTTTGTTGAGTCCTCGGTAGTTGATGCAGAGTCGGAGAGAGCCGTCCTTCTTCTTGATGAAGAGGACAGGGGCTGCATGGGAGGATGAGGTCGGACGGATGAAACCAAAGCGTAGGTTTTCGTTGATGAATGCCTGAAGGGTTTCGAGCTCGATGGGGGAGAGAGAGTAGAGTCTTCCAGGTGGTAAAGGTGCTCCTTCTTCCAGTTCGATCTTGAGGTCATGTTCCTGATGCGGCACAAGTACCGATGCTTTTGCCTTGCTAAAGACGTCGGCAAAGTCATGGTATGCCGTGGGGACAGAGGAGAGATCGGGAGCAGCGTCGACCGACGCAGTGCGAAAGCTACCGTCAGGCTTCAGCTGGATAGAGAACTGTTGAGAGCCATCGAGCTGGCAGGCCTTTAGAAAGGCTGCAGCATTGATGAGAGCGATAGATGGTGCCCGAAGACTGGGAGCCTGAGGCGAGTCGGTCGGAGAAGGAGATGAGACTGATGTAGCGTCAAGTCTCAGCGCGCTCAGTGAGGGCGCTACAGGGTCAGGGAGTGAGCTCGGGGTTGGCACTTGCTGCATAGATGTTCTGAACTTGATACTGCTTAGTACCCAGTCAATCGATGGATTGTATTGGGTGAGCCAGTTGTGTCCGAGAACAATCTTACAGTCAGAGTCCAACGGGGTGACATAAAATGTCATCGGGGTGATATTGCCAGAGGGAAATTGGATGGGTAGATCTGTTGCTTTGGTGATTATGGTGGTGGTGGTACCGTCAAATAGATGGAGAACGATCGGGGATACCGAGTAGTGTGAAAGAGTGTTCATATTGGCAAATGATGGATCTACAAAACAGTGGGTAGAACCTGAATCTACTAACACAGGAAAGGAAGGCATAGTATGGTCAATGATTGTTACTGAGGGTCGGAGAGAATTCGGATTGGAAAGAGCGGCTGCATTGAGTCGGGCCTCCATAGGTGCACAGTCGGGAACAATGCAACTCCCACTCTGTGCAGAGTCTCGGGAGTTGCTATCTTTTTTGCCTCGGTGGAGGCCGTCAGTTTGGCTTCCAACATGTTGTTCGTAGTGGTGGTAGCTGCCCTAGCTTTGGCTGCTCGAGAGCCTGACTTGGGGCAGTCCTTGGCCTTGTGGCCGGTTGCACCACAGAACATGCACAGATTCATGTTGAACCTGCGCTTGCATTCCTCAGAGGTCAGCTTGCCGTCCTTGCCGAGCTTGTGCGAAAGCTCAGCAGTTTTGCCCAACTTGTTAGATTTCGGAGTCGGGGTCGACGACGAAGAGGACTGGGTAGCATTGCCCGAGGATTTACCCTTATCAGTTTTACCCGACTTGGTGTTGGGGGTGTTGGTACTAGTGCTGGTAGAGGTCTTGTTCTGACGAGCGACCTCTTCCTTGCGTTCCCAATATCAGGCATCGATCTCCTGGGTAAGGACGCGAAGACCGTTCAGAGTGCGTGGTTTACCGATGCGGCTGATCTCGTCCTTGATTCGGTCGGGGAGACCTGTATAGAAGTGATGACGCAGGGCGCCATCGCCGTAGCCCCGAATCTGGGACGCGATACGGTTGAAATCAACCACGTATCTGTTGGCACGATGGTTTTCCTTCATGCGGAGGTGGTCGAGCTGATGCTCGGCGTCGGCAACTGGGTCGTGGGGACCGAAAGTTGTTTGGAGTTCAATGACGAACTCTTCCCAGTCGGTCATCCAGATCGGACGGTTGTGGGGGTCTCCAGCACCGAGTAGGTCTGGCTCGAACCATTCGAGAGCCATTCCCTTCAGATAGGACTGTGCGAAAGTGACCTTGGTTCAGTCAGTGCGAAATGCCTTTGGTCAGTCCTGGAAGTTGAGCTCGCACTGGACTAGGAATGTGCGCAACTTCTTTGGATCAGTCCCATCGAAGGTGTCGGGTTCGCGCACCTTGGTGCGAGACGAAGACTCGGAAGAGCGCGAAGATCGCGCGAGTCTGTCGATAGCGATGGAGAGATTATTGAAAATGACTAGACCAGCCTCTTCTTGGTCAGGGATGCCCTCAATGGGGTCTTCACCGCCATCATCAGGGTTTGGGTCGTTGGGGTTGTCGGGACCCTCACCACCGTGACCATCGTCACCGGGGCCGTTGTCATCGGGATGGTCACCACCCAGGTCATCGCTGAGGTCTTTGACAAAAGCCCCAGGTGGGCGACGCTGAGCGGGGGAGGAGGCTCTCTGAGCGGAGAAGCCTTGGAATTGGGAGACAGAGTCGGGTGAGCGCCTGAGGCTAGTCAGAGCGCTTAAGGCAGCAGCCCGACAAGTGTCGGATGCTGAGGGTTCTGGGTTGTTTGCGCAAGCAGTGCGCGAGCGAGTTTGGATTGTCCTGGACATAGATGATTGTGAACTCGTACAAGACTAGAGCTCGAATATACTGTCAAGACCAGTTCTTCACCGATCTGATCTCTACGAGGGGTCAGGGGGTCAGGGGTTGGTCTAGCGGTAAGACCGAGATGCCATGTAGCGTAGTCGCGCTTCCCGAGTATTAGGAAGGCCGACCAAAGATTTACGGAGAGTCCGAGGGTAAACGGTCAACGACTGAGTACTTGTACAAGGGCAGAAGCAGAGAGCACGAAGAGAGAACAGAGGAGAAGTATCTTATTTGATATTCGAACTGAAACTACAACAGACTGAGTATCTAGGTATTTATACTGAGTGGGACAGATGAGGCGATGTATGGGAAGTTGGGATTACCGACGAATGACGAGCGCAGTCGTGCTGCGCGCTGAGTAAGTACAGTAAGTGCGATAACCGGATTACCAATAGGTATCGTATTAATAATGCAACAGGATGGGAACATATAGTAACCGGAAATGAGAAAGGAAACATATTAGGTAATAGTACAGAGAGACAGATTGGACAATGCGCTCACCGATCGGTGGCGATACAGGACAGATAGAGAGAAACGGAAAAGGGAGTACATACAATAAACGGGCGGCGAACGTGTGGACGCGATCGGACAATAGGGTACAGGGTGATCGGGTGTCATGGTTGTGACAGAGTCCTGGGATTGAGGAGTGATGATAGATTGATGACAGGGGTGTAACAGCAGTGATGGAGCAACAGGGAAGCAAGGGGACAGTTCCTGCTTCAAGAATGTGATGGACAGTGATGGGATGGAGTGGACAGAGATGCTAGACTGCGCTTGAGCCTAGAGAAATGATCAGATACAAGATATATCTGATAAACAATATAGGAGCTTTAGGCCAGCACTGAGTGACCTACAAGTCCAAAGACAGAGATAGAGCTTATAGACAGTGAGGGAGAGTGAATGTGGTCGCTTTATTGAGGGGGAAGCAGACACTTCCTTGCAGCCTTTGGCTGCTGGTTTATATACAGGAGGGGCTGTGGCCCTGTAAGCACAAATGACTAAGTGCTTGGTAAGAAATTGGTAAGCAATTGATAAGCAGTGTAATCAGGCTGAGTCATTGATGGGGAGAGCCTGAACAAGCTGCTGAGCAAAGGGAAAGAGCAAAAACATAGGTAAAAAGGGGTGCATAATCAAGAATATGGAAAAATCATTGCATGGGGCCCAAAAGAGAGGGGGGGGAAGCATGGGATGAGTAGATCGAAGCTAAATGAGCATATGTGATGACATAATGCATATGAATCATAGGGGCATGAGTCATGAATTGATAAGCAGCATGATAAGCATGATTTGAAGGATGATTGGTAAGTGATTGGTAAGGGAAGTAATGGGGAGTAGTGATGCCAAGAGGGGATGAATAATGTGCAGCAGAGTGACTCAGAGTGAGCCAGAGTGACTCTGTGTGACTCAGACAGAAGGGAAGCACAACCTATGATTGATTGAACTTTAGATCTGGAAATGAGCTTCTGAAGCAGTGCCACTGATGGGAGTGGCTGGGGGATAATAAAAGAATTGATCCGACCAGAAGAGCAGTGTCAGGGGGCCTGGAATGACAAGTAAAGTCACAGCTGGTCACAGAGTGTCACAAATCCCTTGGATTGAGCTTCTGTAGAGCAAAAATGCGAAATTTGGTGCTCCCGAAGTGCAGTCTTCCCTTGAGCAGTAAGGGGAAGGTTCTGTACTCTATTAGGGCTCCTAAGAAGGGTTCTAGAGCACTGTTTCATTCGTGTTTGTTGCGGGATAGCAGGGAAGAGAATCACAAGTAGCGGATTCGACGTGTCCAGGGAAGCAAGATGAATGATAGAGGGAGATGGATGTGACAGGACTCTGGGATGAAAGGACCATATGCAGAGGACTCAGGAGACACAGAGACAACCAGGTATGAATTTTCAAGTCTAACGATAGACTTGAGACGACCAAAGTACGTGCGCGACGCAGGACTGACAAGGAGAACGCGCTGACCGAGAACGAGAGGGACTGAGGGAGCAGGCTGGGAAGATATGTACCAGACAGTACACAGGAGCTCAGGGAGAGGCTGTCCCAAGAGCAGGACATAGTTGAGGTCTACTGCAATAGCGGAGAAACATTCCAGAGAAAATGCGGACTCCATAGTGAGTGATGAAGTGGGTGTCTGGATTGCGGGTGGAATATCTCCGTGGGAAATAAACAGATTTACGTTGAAACTTGACAGGCAGATAGACCACGGTCTAGGCTCCATGATGGTATAGTCACATGATTGATAGCTTCAAAAAGGGTGGAGCTATTCAAAATATTGCAATGCCGGCACTGGGCGCTAAAATGATTCTTCCTTTTCACCTTTGTTTCTCTATTGTTTCTTCTGCTTCTTTTGGTTGTTCTGGTATGGGAGTTGGACTGCAGTAGGTTGCATTCCTCTCTCATACTGAAATGATCATCAATCCTTGGATTCTTCTGCTTCTTGGCAGTTCTTGTGTGAGGGATGACTGCCAGACGATGGCATTCATCTCTTGCTCCAGGATAGTCATTCTTGTGCGATAGATGGCTATGACAGGCTTGTATTCATTCTTCGCATAAGGATAGTCTTGACTTTGCGTGATATGGATTGCAAGGGCTGTCTGTATCCCTCAAGTCGGGACAATCTTTCAACAGATCTTGGGTGTGTTCTTTGCATTAATTTCATCAGCTAACTTTCTCCATGTCCACAGTACCAAACATGTTTGGTGCGTGACACTGTCAAAGAGCCAGAGAGTAATCAGAGGGACAGAGTAGGTGGTAATATTGTTTTTGTGCACGTATTGTACATCTACAAAGCAATGTGTGGACCTGGAGTCCACAAGTGCATGGGTTTTAGGTAAGTCAAATGGTAAAAGGATAACATGTGGCATAAGGGAGTTAGGAACATAAAGAGTGGACACATTGAGGCAAGCCTCCTTGGGTGCACTTCCAGAGTCAATGCAGGTCACCGGTTGTGTGGAGGGCCAGGAGCTGCTTACTCTTTTTTTGACTCAGAGTTGGCACCCAAGTTCAAGTCTGTTTTACTGGACTCAGCAGTGATGGCCACAGCACAAGCCTTGGCTTTTTTGGTCTTCTTTAAACAGTTGTCTGCAAAGTGTCTGGTACCTCCACAGAACATGCAGAGGTTGTTGTCTAGTCACTGCTTTCGCTCATTGGCAGTGAGCTTCTCATCCTTACCAAGCTTGTTGGTGAGGTCTGGTCCATTAGAACTGGGGGTGAACAGGTTGTTGGTTGTTTTGGACAAGCCAGCAGTGGTGGAGCTAGTGGTATTGCTGGCTTTGGATTTCTCCTTGCCAGGCTTGGGTGAGTTGCCTCCAGAGTCAGAGGACTTAGCTGGGGATGAGGTGGACTGACTCTTTGTTGATCGAGCAATCTTGTCCTTACGCTCCCAGTAGCGTGCATTGATCTCCTGGAATAGTGCCTGGAGGCCATGAAGAGTCAGGGGTTTCCTGACTTGGGCAATTTCATCTTTGAGACAGTTCAAGAGTCTGGAGTAGAATAGGTGGCGAAGTGTGCCATCTCCATAATCCTGGACTTGGGAGGCAAGACAGTTGAAGTCCACAATGTAATGTGTGATGTGGTGCATGTCCTTCATCTGGAGGTGTTCAAGCTGATGCTTGGCATCAGTGATGGGGTCATGAGGGCCAAACGTGCTTTGAAGCTCAGCAATGAAGTGAGCCCAGCTGTCCATCCAGTGCAGACCGTCAGCCGGATTGCCAGAGTTCAGGAGGTCCTGTTCAAACCACTCCAATGTCATACCCTTAAGATAGGACTGAGCAAAAGTTACCTTAGCCCTATCTAGGCAGAACACTTTAATGCAGTCCTGGAAACAGAGCTTTTTTGGTTCCATGCCATCAAAGGTGTCTGGTTCATGGACTTTGGCACAGGAGGAGGAGGACTTGCTGGTCCAGCAGGAAGAGTGGGAGAGGTGGTTGATGGCAATGGCAAGGTTGTGGAAGACAGCTAGACCAGGGTCTAGTTCCTCTGGGGCATTGATGAACTCATCATCATTATTATTGTCGCCATCTCCAGGACCATCCTCAGGGCTGAATCATTGGAATCAACCAGTGTTGGGGCATTCTGGAGTAGAGTTGCAATGGTAGGGGAAGCTGTCACCAGGAATGATCCATGGTGACCAGGGTCTGCAGAACCACGAAGGCTCTGAGACACAGCATTGCGACATGGAGTCATCAACACTACTGGGCTTCAAGCTGTGAAGCTCCAGAATTGGCTTACAGAAGCCAGAGGTTGCCTGTGGTTAGACAGGGCTTGTTGGGCAGCAGAGAGGTGGAGATCGTCTACTGCACCTGCTTCCTCAGCAAGCGGCAGTGGTACAAGCACAAGAGCACATGGTCATAGTCATAAGGAAACTGAACAGGATATGCGTATGAGGTTTGGGACAGTGAACCCACACAAGTGTGAGTCTGAAATACTGTCAAGTCTGGGTCTACTCTGGTAAGAGGTCCAGTTTGAAGTCCAGATGAAAACAGACAAAGGAGAAGGGCAGAGGCTGGACCAAGGTTTAGTCCAGTTGAAGTTGGGACCGATTGGATTCAATGACAAGGGGATTGAGCATTGATCCCTTGCGTAGGTTCTGGTCAGGTGGAGGCAGACAGGAACTGGAGTAAAGACTAAGTTGATTTCAGACTGAGGTATACAGGACAGAATACAGGGTATTTATACTACAGAGAACTATGGTCAAGTATTTATGGTGACAAGTTAACAGCCCAAAGGGTGGACAAGGAATAACTGGAGTTGGGACTAGGTCAGGTCTGATGAAAACAAGTAAGGTCCAAAGAAAATACTACAAGGTAGAAGATATAAATGGAGCATGGAGAACTCACAGTACTACAGGGTTGACAGAGAGGTGAAGTAACAACTGGATAGGGACTAATGCAAAGGGTTGCACTTAGCGGAAGAGTATGTGCACATCCAGGTCCAGAGTGATGCACTGAGACAACCCTAAGGGCAAAACCCAAAGAACTACCACACAGGGACTCTGAGGAGGAAAGGATGCAAGTGTCTTAGAGCAAAGACCCAAAGAGAGCTCGAATGGAGAGCCTCTGGGTGCTGGATTGCAGCAGTATATATACTACACTACACGTGTCCTGTGTGAGGCTATCCATGAGGCTGTATGCTGTATAAGGGAGTGAACACAGCTGCCATCCTGTGGTAAGGCTATGCTAATGACATCAAGGGATACAGCATGTACAGCACGAGGTTGTAGTCTAGACAGACCTACAGATAAGACACACTTAGATAAGATAGTATGCTATGATAAGATGTCATCTAATCAGAGATTAGATAAGATAAAAAGTTAGACCGTTACACTACTCCCCCTTAGGTGCAGGATTCCAGACTGCAAAAGGTAGGTTCGCATATGGTGAGGTTCTCAGGCATCCGAGTAAATAATGAGTCAAAGTCCGACTGCACCATACAAAGCTTTTGAGGGGCAGAGGGATTTTCCCTATAAAAACGCTTGACCACCAGAGGAGAATTCTTTAGATTCGATGAGGGTTCCCATGTTCTTTCGTGTTCTTCATACCCTTTCCAATGTACCAAGTACTGGAGCTGGCATCTATAAATACGGGACACTACAATATAGTCCACTTCGTACTCTTCATCGCGTTCTTCAGAAACAAGTACTGGGCCAGGGCGGGAAACAGGTTGTCCAGGGAGTGGACCTAAATAAGGCTTGACTCAGGAAACATTCACTACCGGGTGAATCTGAAGAGTTTTCGGGAGCTTAAGCTTGACCGCGTTCGGGGTTACTCAAGTGACCTCATAGGGGCCGATCCATTTTTCCATAAGCTTCTTAGAAGCGCGATTTAACATATGAAGATTGTCTGTTGAAAGCCAGACTTGCTGACCAACAGTATAATCTGGGGCAGGATTTCTATGCTTATCTGCCTGAAGCTTCATGTTGCATTTAGCCTTCTCAGAAGATTCAACGACCTTGTTAAATATGGCAGCGAAGTCCTTAGCTGCTGGGGCTATTGTCTGCACTGGTTCTACACCCATGTGCAGGGAATAACTCCAGGTAATTCCAAACGGGGAATCGGTAGTAACCTCTGAGACCGTGTTGTTCCAGACAAACTGGGCAATCTTGATCCACTTAGCCCAATCGCCTTGTCAGTCGCTAACGTAGGTTCGAAGGTACTGATTGATTTCGCAGTTCAACCGCTCCGTTTGTCCATCAGTCTGAGGGTGAAAGGCAGTAGACATCTTGCGCTTTATGCCTAAAAGGCTGTACAACTCCCCCAGGAAGTTGCTCACAAAGACTGATCCTCGGTTGGATATTACGGTGCTAGGAAGTCCATGCTGGCACCAGACGTGATCTCTAAATAATTCAGCGATCGAGAGGGCGGTTTCCTCTTTAGTGCACAGCACAAAGACTACCTTTTTGGAAAACCGATCGATGACCACTAGTATATAGTTATAACCGAGGGATTCCAGCATCTGAGTAAAGTCCATTGTGACGTCAAGCCATGGTCCTTCTGGGACAGGGAGGGGAAGAAGACTCCCAGAAGTTTTCTGGTTCGAAACCTTTGACTGCTGACACTTCTGACAGTGTTTTACATAGGTTTGGATCTGCTCCTTCATCCCTTTCCAGGAATAGTGCTTCCTGAGCGCATTAAACATAGCTTTGACACCCTTATGTCCTGCGACAGGTGTGTCATGAAAGTCCATGATTAGCGACTGGCATTCTTTGTAAGTCTGATCTGTAACGTTGATCAACTTAATAGATATGGGGTTTAACCCTTGTTGTCTTCAGAGCTAGAAACGTAATAGTCCGATCACCTACTAAGCGGATCTGCAACGTGCATCTGGGTTCCTTTCTTATATATTAACGAGTAGTTGAAGCACATCATCCACATCTGCCAGCACGCTTGGTGCTTGGAGAGATTCTGCGACTTTGTGAAGTATGTTAAGTTATGATGGTCCATATAAATCTCAAAGGCATAAGGAGTGGCCTTGAGATAATGGCGCCAGGCCTCTGTTGCTTTTATAATGGCCAGCATTTCCTTGTCATGAATAGGATAGTTGTGTTCCTGTGGAGTCATAGAGTGCAACATGTACGCTACTGGTCTGAATTTGCTGTCCTCACACTTAATGGATATCACTCCCCCGACGGCGAACTCAGATGCATCAGTTTCGAGGCGGAATTCACAGTCCTGGTCGGGGTACTGAAGTACCGGTGCATGAGTAAAAGCAGCCTTCAAGGCTTTGAATGCAATGCGTTCCATATCACCGAAGTGGAACACAATGTCTTTACATGTTAAGTCTGTCAATGGCCTAGCCATGATCACATAATCTTTAATAAAATGTCTATAGAAGATACCGAGGCCTAAGAATGCTCAAACCTGTTTGACATTTGTCGGCTCAGGCCACTTCAGAATAGCGTTAACCTTTTCAGGGTCCATCTTTATCCCATCACGTGAGACTATCATTCCGAGGAAGTCGACTTCGGTAATGCGGTGTAGAGACAGTCCTGTCTCTAGGTGTGTAGATTTGGTAGTACTGATACTGGACTCTTACCTTAGCTATGTAGGCTTGTACTTAGCTTACTAAGCAAAAAAAAAAGATCCTTCTCTTCAGTGTATATCTTTGAGCTCAGTCTTGGAGTGACTGAACCACCCTTCCACTCTCTAGTTTCTTAGTCTCCTTAGTCCTTGGGAGCCTTGCCAGACCTCCAGAAGTCCCTGGGTCGAATGCACCTCATCTGAGGGAGCAGCCACCCAAACACTTTGTTATCTTTTCAGCGGAAGCGACACTTCTCAGGTTTGATGAACAAGTCATTATCACGTAATCATTTTAACACTTCAAGCATGATCCTGTCATGCTTTTCCTGATCGTCTGTGTTTGTAAATATCATTAGGTCATCAATATACACCACACAGACATCCGACATATCATGGAAGATCTCATTCATCATCTTCTGGAATGTTGCGGGTGAATTACATAGACCGAAATACATAACAACAGGCTCAAAAGCCCCTTTGTGCGTTACAAACGCAGCTTTCCATTCATTGCCTTCCTTGATATGGACATTATTATATCCCCAACGAAGATCCATCTTCATGAAGAGTTTACATCCTTTTAGCTTGTTGACAAGCTGACTGATCAAGGGCAGCGGGTAGTTATTTTTAATGGTCCATTCATTTAAATAACAATAGTCCTGAACTATCTTCTTGCCGTCTTTTTTGGGGACAAAGAAGACAGGGGAAGTCTGAGGGGAAATGGACGGGCAAATATATCCTTTCGCAAGCTGATCGTCAACAAAGTCCTCGACTTCTTTCTGTTCATCCACCGACAGGGGTATCAAACACCCTTTCCTAGGTGGGAAGTCCTCCCTGAGATCTATTCCATGATCCCATGGCTTCCTAAGCGGCATGCATTCAGATGACTTCTTCAAGAAGACATCTAAATATTCCCAGTACTCCCGGGGTACAAGCTTCTGGGCCTCTTCAAGGGTTGTCTCATTGATAGCAACCTTTGACTTGTGAGCTTTTAAAGCCTGAATCCAAGTTTCCTGAGATTCGTTCTGATGTAATAATTTAGCGAAGTGTGTTTCCAAGAGTGACTTGCACTCAGGGGGACACCTAGTTAAATTAACTTGTCTGGTTACCCAATCAATATCAGGGTTATGCTTTCTAAGCCAGGTGTGGCCGAGGATAAGGGGAACCTTTCCAAGGCAAGTGACTGCACATCAAAGCTTTTCAGTGTGTTTCTCAATACCGACTGTAAGTAATACATAATGCGTGATATCGCCTTCCTGGTTCCTGGTGCCATCTATGTTAAGCACTGGAACAGGCTTTACCAGCTTAGATAACTGCAAGCATCTGTCAAGAGCCCAGCTCTTGTCAACAAAACAACCAGTAGCACCACTGTCTAGCAGAGCATCTACTTTAATAGTGTTAAGGGGTCTGTGAATGCGGACGGGTACCGTCACTTCACGTTCCAAGGTGAAGGACCTTTGT
Source organism: Scleroderma bovista (assembly GCA_037178675.1). Taxonomy (NCBI): domain Eukaryota; kingdom Fungi; phylum Basidiomycota; class Agaricomycetes; order Boletales; family Sclerodermataceae; genus Scleroderma; species Scleroderma bovista. The sequence goes on along the minus strand of JAYMGJ010000130.1, from coordinate 31,792 downwards.
AAGTCCAAGAAAGAAACTTCTTCGGTTCTGGCGGGGCTTTCTGGTTCCTCAGATGCCAAAGAAGGAGAAACAGTATTATTTAACAGGGAATTAAGCACACACAATTTACCCTCCAGTGCCGAGCCCTTTGCAGGGACTCCCTTAGAGGGTGAGACAATAGATACAGATGAGTCGCTACAGTCCATACTATCTACAGTCAAGACAGAGTACTTGTTAAAGGAAATGGAGACAGGAGAAACTACAGAAGAAGATTTTTTGTAGGTTTTCTGTATTTTATGAGAAAGAAGAGAGATGTGGTGTTTATAAATATCCTGTGCTTCAGGGGATTTAGCACAGGAGAGACAATAGTCCAAGATCCTTACTGCACTGTCCAATTCAGACTCAAGAGCGAGGGTGCCCATTGTATCCTCACTCTCTAGTCTTTTAAATTCCTAAAATAATCCCTCATTTCAGAGAAGGACATGCCGCGAACAGCGTTGATGCGGTCGTCGTCGGGTTTGGGCTGTACAGCCTGAGTTTGCTGGGGTTGCCCTCAACGTGGGCAGCGTGGTTGGCTACATTCATGAGTGATGTGGCCGAATCCCTGGCAATTATAGCACTGGAGCCCTTTACTCCATTGCTGGTTTTGCTGCTGAGCAGCACCAATATCCATTGGGGCGCCAGTGCCCGGCGTAACTCCATAAGAGGAGGAGCCACTCCCCTGCTGATAGTAGCGGGCGCCGCCCTGCATATTGATCAGGAAGAGTTCCTGGGCTCTTCCAATGGTTCTAACTGAGGTGGCTAGCTCTGCATAGGTGGAGTGGTCCTTCACCAGGAGATAGACCTGCTGGAGAACCTGCCTCTGTACTGCCCTTTCGAGCAAGTCCCTAGCATAAGCGTCGGGAAAGCCACTCTCAACTTTAAGCGACTCAAAGGTCACGACGAAGTCGTCAACCCTCTGACGTGGGCCTTGGTGCAACTTCAGCAACTGGGACCTAGCCCAGTCAGCGTTGTTGCCAGGCATGAAGAACCCAGTTATTTTGGCCTGGACTACTAAGCGGGCTTTCTTGCAGTCATCTGACTTCATGTCAAAGACCCATCAATTCTTTATGACCTTCTGGTCTTGGGGACAGTCAACTAGCTCAAAGACTTTGCACTTTCGCAGCACGTTGAGCTCTTCTTGGCAAGCAAGTCGCCAGAGTTTTTGCTCAGCTTGGGGTAAGCGAGCGATGTCCTTGTAGGACCAATTTCGGATGCTCTCATATTGAGGCTCGCTGGTTGTGAGGGCTTTGCCCATCAGGAATTGGACTAGGTTTGCTCCCCCTTCCTTGCACATCTTTTGCACATCTTCCTCACTGGGCATTGCAGAAGTGTCAGGGAAACCACCAGGAACATGGTCTGGTGTGTCTGGTGTCACGCACCAAATGTGTTTGGTACTGTGGACATGGAGAAAGTTAGCCGATGAAACTAATGTGAAAAACACACACCCAAGATCTGTTGAAAGATTGTCCCGACTTGAGGGATACAGACAGCCCTCACTATCCATATCACGCAAAGTCAAGACTATCCTTCTGCGAAGAATGAATACAAGCTTGTTGTAGCCATCTATCGCACGAGAACCACCAAGAAGCAGAAGAATCCAAGGAATGATGATCATTTCAGTATGAGAGAGGAATGCAACCTACTGCAGTCCAACTCCCATACCAGAACAACCAAAGAAGCAGAAGAAACAATAGAGAAATGAAGGAGAAAAGGAAGAATCATTTTTAGCGCCCAAATGTCAAATTTAGGCGCCCAGTGCCAGCATTCCAATATTTTGAATAGCTCCACCCTTTTTGAAGCTATCAATCATGTGACTATACCATCATGGAGCCTAGACCGTGGTCTATCTGCCTGTCAAGTTTCAACGTAAATCTGTTTATTTCCCACGGAGATATTCCACCCGCAATCCAGACACCCACTTCATCACTCACTATGGAGTCCGCATTTTCTCTGGAATGTTTCTCCGCTATTGCAGTAGACCTCAACTATGTCCTGCTCTTGGGACAGCCTCTCCCTGAGCTCCTGTGTACTGTCTGGTACATATCTTCCCAGCCTGCTCCCTCAGTCCCTCTCGTTCTCGGTCAGCGCGTTCTCCTTGTCAGTCCTGCGTCGCGCACGTACTTTGGTCGTCTCAAGTCTATCGTTAGACTTGAAAATTCATACCTGGTTGTCTCTGTGTCTCCTGAGTCCTCTGCATATGGTCCTTTCATCCCAGAGTCCTGTCACATCCATCTCCCTCTATCATTCATCTTGCTTCCCTGGACACGTCGAATCCGCTACTTGTGATTCTCTTCCCTGCTATCCCGCAACAAACACGAATGAAACAGTGCTCTAGAACCCTTCTTAGGAGCCCTAATAGAGTACAGAACCTTCCCCTTACTGCTCAAGGGAAGACTGCACTTCGGGAGCACCAAATTTCGCATTTTTGCTCTACAGAAGCTCAATCCAAGGGATTTGTGACACTCTGTGACCAGCTGTGACTTTACTTGTCATTCCAGGCCCCCTGACACTGCTCTTCTGGTCGGATCAATTCTTTTATTATCCCCCAGCCACTCCCATCAGTGGCACTGCTTCAGAAGCTCATTTCCAGATCTAAAGTTCAATCAATCACAGGTTGTGCTTCCCTTCTGTCTGAGTCACACAGAGTCACTCTGGCTCACTCTGAGTCACTCTGCTGCACATTATTGATCCCCTCTTGGCATCACTACTCCCCATTACTTCCCTTACCAATCACTTACCAATCATCCTTCAAATCATGCTTATCATGCTGCTTATCAATTCATGACTCATGCCCCTATGATTCATATGCATTATGTCATCACATATGCTCATTTAGCTTCGATCTACTCATCCCATGCTTCCCCCCCCTCTCTTTTGGGCCCCATGCAATGATTTTTCCATATTCTTGATTATGCACCCCTTTTTACCTATGTTTTTGCTCTTTCCCTTTGCTCAGCAGCTTGTTCAGGCTCTCCCCATCAATGACTCAGCCTGATTACACTGCTTATCAATTGCTTACCAATTTCTTACCAAGCACTTAGTCATTTGTGCTTACAGGGCCACAGCCCCTCCTGTATATAAACCAGCAGCCAAAGGCTGCAAGGAAGTGTCTGCTTCCCCCTCAATAAAGCGACCACATTCACTCTCCCTCACTGTCTATAAGCTCTATCTCTGTCTTTGGACTTGTAGGTCACTCAGTGCTGGCCTAAAGCTCCTATATTGTTGTTTATCAGATATATCTTGTATCTGATCATTTCTCTAGGCTCAAGCGCAGTCTAGCATCTCTGTCCACTCCATCCCATCACTGTCCATCACATTCTTGAAGCAGGAACTGTCCCCTTGCTTCCCTGTTGCTCCATCACTGCTGTTACACCCCTGTCATCAATCTATCATCACTCCTCAATCCCAGGACTCTTCCTAACCACTGTGGTAGGCTGAAGAGGAGTCAATACCATCCCAAGTCGCATTCCATCCCCATCAGAAGCCCTTCCCTTCCCTCCTGCATCCTGCCTGAAGGCGTGCAGCACATCCCCCTGAGGAGATTAAATACCAGAAATGCAAAGGAAGATCACCACTCGCATATTGCTGTCATTTGGTGTTGGTTGTTGGTTGTTCTGACCTCTTCCCTCACTTAGGTGCACAACGGTACATCAAACTTTGTAATCACTCAAGCTGTCAATATATCAGTGAAATTCCCCACATCTGGTGATGTCACCCCCATGACCTTTTACCTAACTCTGCTGGATTCTGAATGCAAAATTGTTCTCGGACATAACTGGCTCACCTGCTACAATCTGTTGATTGACTGGGTATTGAGCAGTTTAACATTCCAAACACTTGCAGAAAGTTTGCCAGCACCCCTGTCAACTCTCTCTCTGGTTCTGTCTAGTAACCCTGTCTCCAGCCTCTCTGGCCAATCTGATCCCGGCCTTGTGCCATCTGTTGACACTCCAGTTTGCACCCCTCCACACATCTCTCTGATTAATGCAGCCGCATTCATGCATGCATGCAAGTTAGAAGGATCTACCAAATACCAACTTCAGCTGTGTGCCTCAGAATCAGCAAAGGCTTGCTCTTCATCCACCTCTACTCTGCTGGACTTGGACATTGTCCCTCTGGAGTATCACAACTATGCGGATGTGTTCAGCAAGGTGAAAGCCTCTGAACTTCCCCCACATTGTGATTATGATCTGAAGATTGACCTTGAAGAAGGTACTTCTCCACCTCTGGGAACTCTCTACTCACTGTCTCTTGTTGAGCTCTCCACTCTCTGGACTTTCATCGATGAGAATCTAAATACAGGTTTCATCTGCTCTACCACCTCCTCCCATGTTGCTCTGGTCCTCTTCATAAAGAAAAAGGATGGCTCACTCTGCCTCTGCATTGACTTCTGAGACCTAAACAAAATTACCAAGAAGGGTCACTATCCACTCCCCCTTATCTCTGACCTACTAGACTCCCCTAGTTGTGCCAAGATCTACTCAAAGATCAACCTCTGGCACGTGTACCATCTAGTCTGGATTGCTCTGGGCGACAAATGGAAGACCACCTTCCATATGCACTATGGGTCTTACAAGTGGTTAGTAATGCCCTTCAGCCTCACTAATGCCCCTGCAGCCTTCCAGCACTTTGTCAACACCATCTTCACTGACATGCTAGACATTGTGGACCTCAATGACATCCTCATCTACTATGAGGATATGGAGTCCCACCAGCAGCACATCCAGGAAGTGCTCTGCAAACTCTGGTTACATGGCCTCTTCACCAAACTGGAGAAGTGTGAGTTCCACTTGGACTCAGTAGAGTACCTTGGCTATCGCCTCTCTCTGGATGGTTTGACTATGTCTCTGGACAAAATCCAAACTATCTCTGACTGGCCTGGACCTTGAAAAGTAAAGGATATCCAGTCCTTCCTGGGCTTTGCCAACTTCTACTGCCAGTTTATCTTCAACTACTTGGACATTGTGGTTTCCCTCACCTGGCTCACCCAGAAAGGATGCTCCTTGAAACTTCTCTGAGGACTGTTGACATTTTTTCAATGCTCTCAAGCATGCCTTCACTACTGCGCCCATCTTTACTCACTTCATTCTGGACACCTCTATTATTGTGGAAACTGATGCCTCTGACTATGCTGTCACTGGCATCCTGTCTATCACTTGTGCTGATGGAGAGATTCGTCTGGTCACCTACTACTCCTGGACTTTGACCACTCTGGAGTTAAACTATGACACCCATGATAAGGAGTTGCTTGCTATCTTCAAAGCATTCCAGAACTGGCACCACTACCTCAAAGGCTCTGCCTCCCCTATTGACATTGTCATGGACCACAAAAACCTTGAGTATTTCTCCACCTCAAAAGTACTTTTCTGCCGGCAAGCCTGGTGGTCTGAACTTCTGTCTCAATTTAATCTTGTCATTCACTTCTGTCCTGGAAAACTTGGTGCCAAGCTGGACACTCTCACTAGATGATGAGACGTCTACCCCAAAGAGGGGGATAGTGGCTACACCCAGGTTAACCCCCAAAATCTCTGGCTGGTGTTCACTCAAGAACAGCTCACTAATTCACTTTGCACTACCTACCTAGAGTTCCTGGTCCTCCGTGCAGTCACAATCATGGACATGGAAACACTCCATAGCAACATCCTCTCTGCACTACCCTCTGACCCCATTGCCCAGATCCACCTTGCAGACCCTCTGGACTCTCACTGGTCCACTGACAAAGCAGGATTCCTCTGGCTAGATGGTCATATCTATGTACTGGACTCAGACGACCTCCATCTCTGTGTCCTCTGGTATCAACATGACCACCCACTAGCTGGTCACTTTGGGCAAAACCAGACTCTAGAGCTAATCCAGTGTGAGTATACTTGGCCTGGTCTCCAGACCTTCGTCAAGGACTACATCTAGTCATGTATCTCTTGTGCACAAGCCAAGACACCGCACCATAGACCCTACAGACTGTTGAAACAGCTTCCCATACTGGAGAAGCCCTGGAATTCCATCTCCATGGATTTCATTGAGCAACTCCCCTCATCTACCAGCTTTATGGCCATCCTGGTCATGGTAGACCAGCTTTTTAAACAAGCCATATTCATTCCTACTCACAACACCATCACTAGCCCAGAGCTTGCAAAGCTCTTCCTACTCCATGTGTTCTCCAAGCACGGAGTTCCTGCTCACATCACATCAGATCGCAGTACTGAGTTTGTCTTGCACTTCTTCTGGTCACTCAGAAAGGCTCTTGACATGCGCCTTCACTTCACCTTTGGTTACCACCCAGAGGGTGATGGCCAGACTGAATGCTCTAACCAGACCCTTGAACAGTACCTCCGGATCTACTGCAACTACCAGCAGGACAACTGGGCGGACCTACTCCCACTGGTGGAGTTCACTTACAACAATGCACCTAGTGCTACCACCAAAGTCTCTCCATTCTTTGCTAACAAGGGCTACCACCCTAACATTTCTGTCTACCCAGAATGTGACATGACCTCTGCCAGGACTTGTGATTATGCAGTCAACCTCAAGTTGCTGCACCAATACCTTTGTGAAGAAATGGCCAATGCACAACTTCGCTACCAAGGTCTGGCTGATGCCAAGCATACTCCGGCACCAGACTTCAAGGTTGGCGATCAAGTTTACATGAAAGCCAAATACTTCTGGTCAACTCAACCATCCAAAAAACTATCAGAGAAGAACCTTGGGCCATATACCATTATAGCTCAAGTAGGCTCACTCTCCTTTACCCTTCATCTTCCAGATTTCATGCGCACAGTTCACCCCATCTTCCATGTCTCCCAACTCAAACTGGCCATACCCAATACCATTCTGGACCAGATCCAACCTCTGCCACCACCAGTTGAGGTGGATGGTGAACTGGAGTTTGAGATCTCCAAGATCCTTGACTCCAAGGTTGACTACTGCTGCAAAACATGCAAGCTCTTGTACTTGGTACATTGGTCTGGTTATGAAGGAACTGACAAAGAAACATCATGGCTACTTGCCACCGAACTTGGCAACACTATGGAACTGTTGAAAGACTACCATGTCCGGTACCTGGACAAACCCAGACCACTTGCATCCATGTAATAGTACTCTCACTCTCTCCTATCAGTCTCAAACTTAATATCACTCACTCTGTCTCTCAGTCCAGTTTTCTCTTGTAAAAATCAAACTAATTACATTTTCTATTTACAAGTCCAGACTGGACTGGTTCACACACAAGGAGGGGCATGGTGCAACAGCAACTCATCACCAGCCTTCTCCATTTCCTGCTCGAGGTCTTCAACCTCCTGGTCGATCTCCTCCAGATCCACCACCTCCTCACTGTCCAACTCCAGTTCCAGCACATCGTGGGGCCCATTGAAGAAGTGGCACTCCTTAAGAAACATCTCGAGGGTATGCCCAACCTGGTCATTGGACTGGGCAACAGACTGCTGCACCTATCTCATCTGGTGCACCTCCCCAGTCAACTCCCCCATTGACTCCACCAAACGATCCAGGCAGTCCAGGAATGCCTGGCTCCCGGACCCTGCGGACCCAGACCTAGAAGTAGGCAATAGCACAGGTCTGGGTGTACCCAGCCAGGTCCTGGGTGTGAAAGCCACTCAGGTGTGGGTGTGGGACACCCATGCACTTACCCACACCCGGATCCACACCCAGGGACAACCAGAGTTCAGACACTTACTGTCATGATACTATGACATAGTCTCCATACTACAGCAAAAAATATAAAGCCTTGAAAAAACTCGCACACAGATGGCACTATATACTAGTTTGGAATAGTCTCCATACTACGTTAAAACAATATAAAGCCTTGAAAAAACTCGCACACAGACTTGTACACAACAAAACACATGGACAGAAGTATGAAATGGATCACAAAGCCAACTGAGAAGGGCTGCATTGTTTTGGAGGAGAAGCTGGAGGCCATTGCGAGGAGATACAGGAACAACAGCACAAAGAAACCTAAGGGAGTATCAGCACCAACAGGTGGAACAGTGGATACCAACCCACCAAACAGCAGCACTCCCACATCATCCAAAAAGCAGACACATGACAACGACAAGGAAAGCCAAGAACATAGCAAGAAGATGGCACGACAGGAACAGTCAACCCCTCATGCAAATGACACAGATACTGGGGAGTTGAATGCGATGGCAATGCCAGCCTTGGATGAGCTAAGTGTGTACCCACATTTCAAAATGATAATTAGTGAGCTGATTAAACAACTGGCCAGAATGTAAACAGGAGTGGAACTCACTCGTCTATGCCTTCTTTGAGTCAGAGCCCAAGGTTATTTATGACCAAGGGCGCTGTGCACATGTCTTCAAGTGCTGTGGACGTGGCTGCGCTGTTAGTATCCAATGGTTCATTGACAAAAAGGATGTGGGCTCAACAGGCAACATGTACAGGCATGTGAAGACTTGCTGGGGTGATGACGCACTTCACAATGCAGACTGAGCAAAAGACGTTGAAGAAGCATGAGAAAAAATTGTCCATAGCATCCTTCAAAATGGCTCAATTACCCAGGCATTTGAATGAAAAAAGGCACAGACAACTTACTCAAATAGGCCAAACACTCACTCTGAGACCAGGTGAGTTGCAGATAACATCACAGTGGACATTGGCAATTGATGTGACAATCTGAAGGGCCAAAATTGTGCATTGGGTGTCAGAGGACCTGCGTCCATACAGCATTGTCAATGACTGAGCATTCAAGTCTTTAATGAAAATGGGGAGGCCAGATTATTACATACCTTTGCCCTTCACAGTATTGCATGATGTCAGGCTTGCATTTGCTCAGACTAGGCAATGTGTAGCAAAGATGTTAAGGGTCAGTAAACGGCAATGCGGGATGGGTGGAATAAATTAACAACTACTCACTAGGAACACAAGGGAAGGCTGAGCTTTACCACTGATGCTTGGACATCACCGAACCACTAAGTGCTTGTGCCATTTGCAGTCCATTTCGAGCGCAAAGGGAAAGCATTGAGTTTTCCTTTAGATGTTGTCAAGGTACCTAAGGTGAGCTCATGTCAAAACAAAACTATATGCCACATACCTAATATTGTGGTAGTCCCACACAGGTGAGGAGTTGGTGAAGACATTTGTAGCAGTCCTCAAAGAAAACAGCATATCAGAAAAGGTGTGTCAAATGAATGGTATACAATACATACCTTGTGCTGACGCCAAGGTCAGATACTTGGTATCATGAGCGACAACGCATCAAATAATGATGCGATGATACGAAATCTAGAAGACATCAATATACAATTTAATGGAGCAGAGGCACAAGCCCACTGCTTTTTCCATATGACAAACCTGACAGCCAAATCGCTGATGTGCTTGTTTGATCCTTGTCTGCAAAGAAAAGGTGACAATCTGATAGAAGACAAAGATGTCAATGATCTCGTGAATGGACTGCTTGAAGAAGAAGAAATAACTCACAGTGAAGTTGGATATACTGACAGTGAAATCCAGGATGACAATAGTGATGGATGGGTTGACGAGGTTGAGGTGCTGACAATGGACAAAAGGAAGCAGCTGCTGGAAACAATTAAACCAGTGAAGTTAGCATTGATGAAGGTCGATCTCAAGATCTACTTACAGGAATGCTTTTGCTGATCATATCTTCATATAGCTGAGGCGTCTCACATTTAAGATTGTCCATTCGACGACAATTGTCCTGCCAGTGTGGAAGGAAACACTTCAAAGCTTGGGGATGGCAGTCCGATTGATGCCGCATGACATTTCCACCCAATGGAATTCATCCTGTGATATGGTTGAGTTTGCTGTTGAGCACCACAAGCCAATAAATGTAATTACTCAATGGAGGGATCTTGGACTGAGAAAGTTTGAGTTGAGTGACAAGGAGTGGGCAACACTCAAGGAGCTGCAAGGAGTCTTAACGGTGAGTACACGCAAACACCTCAAGGTGACATACATAATAAACAAGATTAAACAAAACCATACAGATATTGAAAGATGCTACTCTGTTCTTCTCACGTGGAAGCCCCAATCTTGTGATGGTGATCCCTGCAATGGATCACATTGACCAAGTATTTACAACCTATGTACTGGATGCAACATACTCCCCACCTATCCGTGCTGGCTTGGAGCTAGCAAAGAAAACCCTTAACCACTATTACTGTCATACAGATGAATCTCACCTGTATTGCATCGCCATGGGTAAGTCAACCCATACTACCAGTGATACTGACGGCATCTCACACGAGAACTCTAGTTCTCCATCCTAGGCACAAGCTTACTTATTTCTGGAATCTCAAGTGGCTAGATTGTTAGATCAAGAAGGTGGAGGCCCTTGTACGCGAAGAATTTGAATGCTTTTATGCCAGTTCAGATGATGGCTCCGATAATGAGAGCAATGAGGTCTCACCTGTCAAACAGGTAAAGAGCTGCAACATATTTGATCAACTTGAGGCTTTGGCACCTCCCAAGTCATCAGAATATCGGTCCAAGCTCAATTGCTACCTCAATACAGACATTGAGCATGTTACTGATGCACTTGTGTGGTGGTATGAGCAGCGTGCTACATTTCCCGTCTCTCAAGAATGGCTCTTGACTATCTCAGTGTTCCTGGTATGTGTACATGATTTTATGGTTACTATTTATCTCAACCTCCTCATGGCAGCTACATCAATTGATGTTGAACATTTATTCAGCCATGGGCAGCTACTGTTATCACATGTTTGCTCACGTCTATCCCCACAATCTGTCCATGCATTATTGTGTCTAGGCGCATGGTGCAAGTTAGGCCTAGTAAAGGATGATGATGTCCTGGCAGTGGCAGCAATGCCAGACATTCCAGGTGATGATGACATGAAGCTGGAGGACGGCTGGGACATTATTTTACTGGACTAATTACCTCAAGGTGTCATGTACATTGTCAAAATCTATACATACCTGCAGGTGCAACCTGAGCAGGTGCTTTACCAGGTGGCAAATTTTATGATTTGAATGGACACCTGGACCCTTTGAATGGGTGTGGGTATGCACGTGGACACCCATGGGTACACTCATGCCATTCCCTACCTAGAAGGTCCCGCCACCTCTTGGATCTTGTCATCAGCAACAACTGCTGCCAACTTCTTGACCTTCTTCTGCTTTTGCCACCTTGTGGTGACGTTGCAGTGGCCTTGCCCTTGCCCTTGTCCACACCAGACCTGGACCCCTCAGTCTCGACCTCTGCCTGCTCACACTTCTCCTTGAGGCTGGTGCACCTCTTGCAGGCACACTGCTTGGGCTTCTCCAGGTCCTGCATGCACCTTCAACAAAATCAGCAAGAGCACATGCAAAAAAAAAAATACTTACCAGAGATTGACAATCTGGATGCTGCTAGTGCCAGCAACCGGTTCCTCTCTCGCCCTCTTCTTTGCCAGCTCCCCTGCTTTCTGCTTCCCTGTGGCCACCTCCACCCGGTGCTCTGCCTCTGCCTTCCACTTGTCCTCTGCCATCAGCCTGGCCTTCTCCATGAGAATCCACTTGGAGCTTCGTGAACTCCTCATGAGCTTTCTTCTCTGCCTCCTCCTTGGCCTTCTGCTCCACCTCCACCTCCACCTTTCTCTCTGCCTCTTCATGTGCTTGCCTTGCTGCCTCTTCATGCTCCTGGTGTTCTCGTGCCTCTGCCTCCACCTTTGCCTGTTTGCAATGCCTTTTCTCCGCTCTCTTCATGTTTACCACATCATCTTTGTCATCCATCAGGGCCCAGAGCTCCTCCATCTTTGCTCTGGTCCAGTCCCTGGACCCAGTTGTGCTGGCAGTGGGAGTGGTAGTTTGTGTGTGTGCAGACATAGTAGAGAGAGAGTAAGAAAGTTGGGGTTGGAAACCAAAAAACCAGTCTGTTCTTATTGATCCCCATTTTGCACTCAGACAATGAACTCCGGACTCCACATTGTCCTAAGCAACCACATGGCAGCCTCATGGCAGGCCTCATGGGTTTGGCCCCTAAGAGGGGGATACTGTCAAGACCATGTGTCAAGTCTGGGTCTATTCTGGTAGGGGGTCCAGTCAAGTCTGGATGAATGTGGACAAAGGAAGAGGGCAGGGGGCTGGACAAGAGATTAGTCCAGCTGGAGTTGGTGACCACTTGGATTCAACGACTAAGGATACGAGTGTTGATCCCTTGCGTAGGTTCCAGTCAAGAGAAGATGGAGACAGAGACAGAGGGGAGATGGAGATGGAGACAAGCAGGAACAGGAGTAGTAACTTTGGTTGATTTCAGACTGAGGAGTACAGGGTAATTTACAGAGTACTTATGCTAAGTGCAAACTAGGGACAAGTATATATGGTGACAAGTAAACAGCCTAATGGCAGACAAAGGACGACCGGAGTAAGGGATAGACCAGTGTCACACACCAAACAGGTTTGGTACAGTGAACATGGAAGATAATGCCTATATTGAATGATCCTTATGCGAAGGATAAGCACAATGGACCCTCATCGTAGCCATCTATTGCACAAGAAGACTATCCTGATGCGAGAGATGAATGCCAATGCAGACAGTCATCTATCGCACGAGAACCACCAAGAAGCTGAAGAAACTGAAGGAATAACGTCAATTGTGGTATGAGAAAGGAATGCACACGTCTGCATTCCAACTCCCATACCAGAACGATCAAAGAAGCTGAAGAATTGATGGAGAAATGAAGGAGAAAGAGAAGAAATGATTTTTAGCGCCCAAATGTCATTTTTAGGCACCCAGTGCCGGCATTCCGATATTTTGAATAGCTCCGTCGTTTCTGAAGCTATCAGGCACGTGACTATACCGTCAGAGAGCCTAGAACGTGGTCTATCTGCCTGTCAAGTTCCGACGCAAATCCGTTCATTTTCCATGGAGATATTCCCCCTGCAATCCAGACGCTCGCTTCATCGCTCACTATGGAGTCCGTATTTGCTCTGGATCATTTCTCCGCTATTGCTGCAGATCTCCACTATGTCCTGCTCTTAGGACAGCCTCTCCTAAAGTTCCCGTGCACTGCCTGGCACATATCTTCCCAGCCTGCTCCCTCAGTCCCTCTCATTCTCGGTCAGCGCGTTCTCCTCGTCAGTCCTGCGTCAAGGATGTACTTTGGTCATATTAGGTCTATTGTCAAGCTTGAGAAGTCTTCTCTGGTCGTCTCTGTGTCCCCTGAGCCCTCAGCCTATGGTCCCTTCCTCCCAGATACTTGCCATGTCCATCTTCCTCTGTTGTTTGTCTCGCTTCCCTGGATGTGTCGAATTCAGTACTCTATCCGCTTCCCTACTTTCAGACGATGTCCCCCAGCACCATGACAGTTATTCCCCCACCTTATAGTGCTATTAGGAAGAAGAACCCTCTCTCGTTCTTTTCCAGAAGAGAGCTCATCAAGGGAGCCCATGGTTGCGCTTCAGCGGCGCTAGAACACATGCACTATACCTTAGTGTATGCTGACCCCCCAAAAGACCTCTGGACCCCTGGTACTCTTCTTGTGGCTGTTTTGTCTCGGATCAATCCCCCTATTAATCTCAGATCTTCCCCATTGTTGTCCCATCAAATTCTTGATGGTACACAGCCCCCCATCAAACTTCTTAGGCTGTGCATCAATGACTCCTTCTGCTGTGCAGTGACTCATCCCTTGCTTACTGATGCTCTCTTGTCATCAGTATTACTCTATCCCTTTCGCATTTTTGGTATATTACTCAGCTGATGACTCACTCCCTTACCAATCAATCTTGTCATGCAGCTTACTCATTCCTTTACTCAGCAGCTTATTCATGCTCCCTATGCTTACTCATTCCTGCTTATCCCTTGCTTACTGATCGCTTACAAACCCCTTACAAAGCTCTTGCCAATCCCTTACCAATCCTTAACAAATTCTGCTTACTTCCTTCTCTTTTTGTACTTTAATGCTGTGCCCCCCCCATGTATTTAAACCCCTGGGCTCAGCCCAGTGAACAAAGCCCCAATTGCATGAAATTATCCCTCTCTCAGACTCTCTCAGTCAGTATCCCTTCAGTCTTTGAGTCCTTGTAGGCTTCAGTGAAGGTCTAAAGGCTCAATATTGTCAAGTTTATCCAAGTTATTCAAGATCTATTCTTTATACTAGGCTCAAGCGGAGTCTAGGCTTCATACCAGTCAATCTTCCTCACCTCTGGACATCAGAGGCATCTCTGCCCCTTTGCTGCACCAATCTCTAGGTGTAGTATCGCTGTTTCAGTCTCAGTCAACCCAATCCCCGCTTTGACACTTCCTAGGCTTTAGGAAGAGTCCAGACCCCTATCCCCTTCGTCTTCTATTACTCCTGTACCCCAGGAGTATCCTGCATCATCATCTGCATCACCCTGTTGGTGTAGATCCCCTTCCCCCCTCCTCAGCACATCCTCTCTGGACACCGTGGAGGTAAACCACCACTCACATATATTCATAGTCCTTTGTTGGTGTTGTGTTTGGGCTATTACTCCGACCCAAATCCACACTTTGACTCACACCGGGTCCGATGAAAATAAAGTCAGGTCCAATGTCTGTCAACCCTGTAGTACCATGAGTTCTCCATGCTCCATTTATATCTTCTACCTTGTAGTATTTTCTCCAGACCTTACTTGTTTTCATCGGACCTGACCTAGTCCCAACTCCGGTTATTCCTTGTCCACCCTTTGGGTTGTTTACTTGTCACCATAAATACTCGACCCTAGTTCTCTGTAGTATAAGTACCCTCTGAAATCAACTTAGTCTCTACTCCAGTTCCTGTCTATCTATACCTGATCAGAACCTACACAAGGGATCAATGCTCAATCCCCTTGTCATTGAATCCAATTGGTCCCAACTCCAGCCAGACTAAAGCTTGGTCCAGCCTCTGTCCTTCTCCTTTGTCCATTTTTGTCTGGACTTCAAACCGGACCTCTTACTGGAGTAGACCTGGACTTGACAATAGGCCTCCATGCTGCCGCATGAAGGAGGAACAAGATGTTGACAAGAAAGTATGATCTTATCTCATCTAATCTTGGAGATTTCCAGAGATCACAGTTACATGTGATTCAGAGTAGTGTCAACCAGATTACCAGTAGATCACATGACCAGCTCCACAAGATGCCAGAACTGTCACAAGCAAGGCATGTGTTTAAATACATGCTAATGCACAGTACAGGCATGTTTCCAGATAACTACATTTATGAAAAGTGCACTTACTACATATGAGAATATGGTGAAATAGGCAAGAGTAATACTTATCTATGCACAGACCATGTATCACAGGTATATATACCGTGTAGGATTCCCTGTAGTTCCTTAGTTCAATACAGTCTCAACTGTTCTCTAATAACTCACTACTCAACAAGCACTCAACTTCAAGAATCAGCTACTAGCTATCAAAGGTATGCTTGCATCCCCCCATTGCTGTTGCCCCAGTTTTGTTGCTACAGGTTATGAGCCCTGTTTAAGGCCATAGCAGATCACACACAGCAGTACTGTCTTCGTCACTGTCTTCTGTTATGAATCTTAGATAGCTCATAGCTGAAGTTCTTCACAAGTTACCATTTGTTTTTGCCATGATATCTCTTATGATATATTCTTTGTTTGTGTTTTGGTTTGAATGCTGGAGATACAACTACATTGCCACACTCTTTGTGTGCTATGCAGTTCGTCTCTTGGTTACCTCACAGCCATGCCCTGCTCCTCCTCCCATTATTGGCAATGTGGGATTATTCCCCAATGCTGATAACCCCCTTGGTGATGATGAAAAAGTCTTTACCATTGATACTACAGCACCTCCTAGTATCCATCAAACAGTGGATTTCTACTGGAGGGAAGCTATGTGGAACTACCACTTAAAGTATCAGCCAAGGACTGGCCACAGAGCCAATGAGCTCAGTGGTAACATGGGACATATTAGGAGGCCTTTGCCTCTTAGTAGAGAGGAGCAGCTCGCCCTCATCAGTCATGACTGTTTTTACAGTTATATTGATAGTCACATTTCCTGATCCTCAGTGTGCATTACCCTACCAGTTCTATGTCCTGTTCAGACATTGGCAATCTGTTATCATCGAGTCTCTTCCATATGATGAAGAGATATTCATTGATAACATTTCAGATTCCAATTACCTTTGAACAGACATCAGACTCCAACTCAAGGAATTTGCATGAGAACAGGCCCAGGCTGATCTCCAGGCAGAACTTGAGACAACCCTAAGGGCAAACAACCCAAAGAACTACCACACATCAAGACTCTGAGGAGGAAATAGGAACCAAGTGTCTTAGAGCGAAAACCCAAAGAGAGCTCGAATGGAGAGGCTCTGGGTGCTGGATTGCAGCAGTATATATACTACACTACACGTGTCCTGTGCGAGGCTATCCACGAAGCTGTATGCTGTATGAGGCAGTGAGCACAGCTGCCATCCTGTGGTAAGGCTACGCTAATGACATCAAGGGATACAGCATGTACAGCACGAGGTTGTAGTCTAGACAGACCTATAGATAAGATGCACTAGATAAGATACTATGGTATGATAAGATAAGATGTCATCTAATCGCAGATTAGATAAGATAAAAAGTTAGATCGTTACAGAACTCATCTTGAGGCAGCTCGCTGATTTATGTTCCCATGCCTCTGGCCAGGAGCAAAAGTGAGCTATGGATGCAGGAAAGAGGAAGAAGGGAACAAGGAAGGAGGATAGTCAGGATTGGTAATCATTGAGTGGTACAACTGTGACATGGCCCCACTCCACCTGCTACCTATGCTGCTGACCACTGTGCAGCTCTTCAAGAGTGCTGGTGACATTGTGCAGATGTGATCGCTGAGGGTGAAGTTGCTGCTGACATTCAGCCCAATCTGGAAGATAATGGTCCACCCTCTACCAGAGGTATTTGGACCCAATATGTACAGGGAGTCTTGGAGGAGTTCTATACTGAGCTTTGGCCCAGTATAGGTCATGCTGTGCACTTAGAAAGCCATCCTCATAAGGAGTTTGGTGGTCAAGTGATGCAGGAAGTTGTTCCGGCTTACCAGAGACATCTTGATGACACCCTCTTTCCTCTTAGGGAAAACCCATACAATGAACCAGAACAGGGTCAGGTCAGAGGTATGGTTGGCAAGGAACTAGCCATTGTTTACCCAGAGAACCCGATAGTCCACTGGGCTTTTCATGGGTCTTATTCTCTCCCCTCTGCTAAGCTTCATGCTTATTTGACACCACATGCCTGAGCTAACTTCATGGGAGTAGACTATCCATTGCTCCACTATGAAGATCCTGCTCTCGTGACCATCCCAGCCTTCTGGATCGACACTGCCCCAAGGATCTACCAGCCAGCCAGTCATTGGCGGCATCCTCTCTACTCTGAGCAGTGATTTTCCAGAGCTATCCCGACTCTTTGGGACTGGCACAATTGGCTCAAAGTCAACTTCTGGTATACCTGGAAGCAGAAAGTGCACCAAGCACAGTACTCAATACCCGCATGCATGGAGTGACTCAGTCTCCTCTTTGAGGAAACAAGGGACCTCTGGGTGGCTCACACCACTCTCATCCATCTCAATATGGTGGATTACCAAGGTGGAACATTTTTATTCCATGGACTCCAGCCCCACTGGCCATCTAGCCAGGATTAGGGAGGCTCAGAGTAGTTGCAGTTGCAGTCTCACGTGACTACCATATAAGGACATAAATGTATTTCCGAGCAGACAAAATTGCAAAAAAATACAGAAAATAGCCATAGAAAATGTGTAGGGCACGTGTTTGCGCTGCATCAAGGCGTCGGGTGCTTCGACTGTTCATTCCTTCCCCCTACACTCATTTCCATTGCTACTGGCCGTGTCCACCACTTCCCTCACTTCAATCTCTCTCAGCACCTTCCAAGGCCCCTATTACTATGGCTGGCAAGAAGATCAAGGTCCCCCTGCCGGAAATACCTTGGAGCAAGAATAGCCATGCACGAGTATGGAGTCTGATCGCCGAAATCAGTAAACCTGCAAATTACAAGGTGCTCTATGGTAAAAAGGACAAGAATGAGGTATGTTTTACCTTTTACTTTGCTTTTCTGCCTTTTGACCTTCCCAGAACACCTCTGGCGAGTCGAAGGCAAGCATCTATAAGTGCATTGGCTCTACTGTCCTGCCTGAATTTTTCCTTATTGATCCCACTGCTACTGGTGATCGTGTCAAGAGTAAATTAGAGACATAAGTGTGTTTTTTTATATCTGGGCTTCATGTCTAATGTATGCAGTCTCATGAAAACATATAAGCGTCATGCAGTCAAGCTTCACACCACTGGGAATGGTGTCAGGGAAGAGGGGGACAATGATGGGCCCTCTGATTCTGAGGAGTATTGTGATTTCTACATTGGTGCAGATGGTCCCGATGAGAACACATCTGATGGGGCAAAAAATATTTGGGGTATGTGATGCCATTGTGAATATCTTGTCACTAATTTCTGTGCAGACCAGATCATAAGGGAATTCCCATTTTTCCCAGAGCTCCACAGGATTTTTGTTGCTCATCCCAATGTCACACCAATTGCAGTGACTACAGGGGTTGGCCCTCATGGGAAGAAGACTCTTCACATGCAGCCTATTGATGAGCCCCAGCAGGATATTACTGGTCAGATTCAAACTCTACAGGATGTGCTGAACCGTGCCCAGGCTCAGAGGACATTTGATGATCTCAGAGGATCTCAGAGCCTTTTGGAGAAGGTGAATTTTTTTTCAGACATGCAGACTCCAGTCTCCAAGAAGGGTCCAAAGCCTTCCTCACTCTCCCAGGAGTGTCTTTCCAAGGCCAAGGAACATATTCAGAAGGTTTCAAAAAAGCATACCATTGAAGACACTTTATTTGAGATTCAGAAGTATATTTTCACTTTCCTGTTCTTCATCTTTACTGATCTAATTGGTTAGGGCTAATCTTGATGCCATGAATTCTCGTGCTCGTCAAAAGATGAATATCAAAACTCGAGAGATTCTTTTGGCAGAATTCAAGGAGGGGATCTGGACAGCTGAGCAGTATCGTGAACAGATTGCTCTTCTCAATGGTGATGAGGCCCCTCATCGGGCTGCCAAGAAAGCACGGGAATACTCTCCTGATTGGGATGAAGATTTAGACTTTTAGTTTTCACTTCATCTATGATCTTTGCTTCTGATTTTCAAGTCATTCCTTACACTGACCGTAGTCACTCATTTAAATTGTCTTTCATTTGAATCAAGTGTTTTGGCAGCAGATTAGATGTAGTAACTGAGCTACTGATTTTTGAATGCCAATAACTCCTCAATAAGCCTTTGTCTCTTTGACTCTCCATCTTGGTTTAAACCCCCCTGCTGTGGTAAGCCTTCTCCTTCACCCTCATTTTGTGCACCACAATCTTCCTCCTCCTCTGCTTGACTATGGCCAGCTCTGAAGTATTCCCCTTCTTTTCCCCCCTCTACTTCAATGACAATGTTGTGTAAAATTATTGCAATGGTCATCCACTGACATGCTGCAATGTGCTGTTGATTGGAATTGATAGTGACTCGAAGTCCACGAAGGCACTGAAATCTACCCTTCAATGCTCCCATACAATGTTCTGATCGAACATGCAGGTTGGCAACTGCATGATCAAATGCAGCATTCTGCGGCAGAAGTGAAGCTGGCTTTTTGTGGACAGGAATGGTTCGAGAGGTGAGTGGGTAGGCAGAGTCACCCCAGGCAAATTCTTCACCCTTGAAGAACCAGTCAGGATATTTTGCTGCACCTGTATTCTCAAATGCCCAGGCATCATGAGCAGATCCTGTCAACCCATGAGAATAATCCACAATGCGGAGATTTGATGGCAAATTTCCAATCTAGCAATTTGATTAATGCAATATGGTAAATGAAGTAAAAATCATACCTGTAGGTTGAGCCCATAGTTTGACTTCCTGGTAAAATATGCATCCCCATTGAGACCAGGTTTTGCATACAGAACCACAATGGTTCCATCATACATAACCCAACCTTCTCGCCATGTCCCTCTAAATCCAACATGCTGATCAATCCAACACTTCTCTTCCTCTTTCTCCTGGTCAGTGGGTAGGCGCACAAAGTCATTGTGAAGGGACTCAATGGCAGTGAAGCACCGTTTTGTATACAACTCAACAGCACCCTCTGAGCATCCTGCAAAGCATGCAACATCCTCAAGAGAGGCCCCATTGCCATATCTGCCCAACCGATATAGGGTAACACCCAATTGAACCTCCACAGACTCCTGAGATTGGTTTGATTGATTATAACAGACCAGGTGATCCTCAATCAGTGGTAAGATGACTTGAAATACACTGGGAGGTACATGTAGCATATTGACAAAGCAATGGTAGTCAGAAGTGCTCTGAGCATATTTCCAAGCCAGATGGAGGCTGCCAGACTTGGCAACAGGAGACCGGGATTGCAGATAACGAACTTGACGAATAGCTGAGATCGAGCTGATATCAACATTAAGCTCTTGTGCTAGGTCTTCCAGGGTCTGTGGAGGCTGAAAAATGGCTCGGATAATTATATGAAGGACATATGCAGCAATGTACTGCTCATGAAGTGAAGGGGATGGCATGGTTTCGTGGTTTGTGTGCTGTGAATGAGCTGTTGCAGCTGCAGGTAAGTATTATGTAATATGCCTATATTGCCCCGCGCATCGAAAGTTGGCTGATGTCAAGTCCGGGTCTACTCCGGTAGGGGGTCTGGTCAAGTCCGGACGGAAGCGGACGAGAGGGGAGGTCAGAGGTTTGGGCAGAGGTTAGCCCGGGCCGGAGTTGCGACCATTTTGGATTCAACGACAAGGACGGCGAGCGTTGATCCCTTGCGTAGGTTCCGGTCAGACAGAGATAGAGACGGAGATGGACAGAGGATCAGGAGTAGTGACTTAGATGATTTCAGACTGAGGTATACAAGGTAAACTAGAGGGTACTTATACTAAGTAGAAACTAGGGTCGAGTACATACGGTGACAAGTAAACAACCTAATAGCGGACAAGGGACGACCGGAGTTAGGACTAGGTCAGGTCCGGTGAAAATAAAGTCAGGACCGGGTAAAATAAATCAGGTCCGGTGAAAATGCTACAAGGTATAGGATATATCGAGTTCACGAAGAACTCACGTCAAGGCAGGGTAAACGGCGAGGTGTGGTAACGAGCGAATAGAGGATAGTCCAAGGGTTGTACTTAACGGAGGCATATCTGCGCGAGTGTGACCGGAGTAAGTGTTGAGCGACCGGAGTTGAGCTGTGGAGCTGTGACGCGACCGGAGTGACCGGATAAGGCCCGGAGTTGGGCATGGTCGTAACAGCTGAAGACACTGGCCAATTATCTAATACATTTATGCCCTTATATGGTAGTCACGTGAGACTGCGACTGCGACTGCGACTACTCTGAGCCTCCCTAATAACAGTAGCGTGAATATCTACTGAGGTCACTACAGGGCTACCAATTTCCTACCACAGCTTCTGTCCTTTAGGTCCACTGTAGCAACCCCCCAACACATTTTTTCCAAGAGGTTATGAGCCCTGCTCTTGCCTGAAGGAAGAAGCAGCTTGTGGAAAACAGGATTTACCCATACCTCAAAAGTATTAAGTGAAATGGTCCTCGAAATTCCCGAACTTGCATGAGAAATTCAAAACTGGAAAATTTACTACACACATATCCTTGATAGCGCAGCCGCTGTGAGTCAAAGTGTGGATTTGGGTCGGAGTAATAACCCAAACACAACACCAACAAAGGACTACGAAAATGTGCGAGTGGTGGTTTACCTCCGCAGTGTCCAGAGAGGATGTGCTGAGGAGGGGGGAAGAGGATCTACACCAACAGGGTGATGCAGATGATGATGCAGGATACTCCTGGGGTACAGGAGCAATAGATGATGAAGGGGATAGGGGTCTGGACTCTTCCTAAAGCCTAGGAAGTGTCAAAGCGGGGATTGAGGTGACTGGGACTGAAGTAGCAATACTACACCTAGAGGTTGGTGCAGCAAAGGGTCAAGGGGGCTCCTGACGTCCAGAAGCAATGGGATAATGAAGGATAGACAGGCTAGACTCTGCTTGAGCCTAGAGAAATACTTGGACTTGAATAGATTGAATAAAACTTGAATATCAGAGTCTTTAGACCTTCACTGAAGCCTACAAGACTCAAAGAGCTGAGGGGATACTGAGAGAGTCTGAGAGAGGGATAATTTCGTGCAATTGGGTCTTCTTTCACTGGGCTGAGCCCAGGGGTTTAAATACATGGGGGGCACAGCATTAAAGTACAAAAAGAGAAGGGAGTAAGCAGAATTTGTCAAGGATTGGTAAGGGATTGGTAAGAGCTTTGTAAGGGGTTTGTAAGCGATCAGTAAGCAAGGGATAAGCAGGAATGAGTAAGCATAGGAAGCATGAATAAGCTGCTGAGTAAAGGAATGAGTAAGCTGCATGACAAGATTGATTGGTAAGGAAGTGAGTCATCAGCTGAGTAATATACCAAAAATGCAAAAGGGATAGAGTAATACTGATGACAAGAGAGCATCAGTAAGCAAGGGATGAGTCACTGCACAGCAGAAGGAGTCATTGATGCACAGCCTAAGAAGTTTGATGGGGGGCTGTGTACCATCAGGAATTTGATGGGACAACAGTGGGGAAGATCTGAGATAAACAGGGGGATTGATCCGAGACAAAACAGCCACAAGAAGGGTACCAGGGGTCCAAAGGTCTTTTGGGGGGTCAGCATACATTAAGGTATAGTGCATGTGTTCTAGCGCCACTGAAGCGCAACCATGGGCTCCCTTGACGAGCTCTCTTCTGGGAAAGAACGAGAGAGGGTTCTGCTTCCTAATAGCACTATAAAGTGGGGGAATAACTGTCATTATGCTGGGGGACGTCGTCTGAAAGTAGGGAAGCGGATAGAGTATTGAATTCAATGCATCCAGGGAAGCGAGACAAACGACAGAGGAAGATGGACATGGCAAGTATCTGGGAGGAAGGGACCATAGGCTGAGGGCTCAGGGGACACAGAGACAACCAGAGAAGACTTCTCAAGCTTGACAATAGACCTAAGATGACCAAAGTATGTCCTTAATGCAGGACTGACGAGGAGAACGCGCTGACCAAGAACAAGAGGGACTGAGGGAGCAGGCTGGGAAGATATGTGCCAGGCAGTGCACGGGAACTCTGGGAGAGGCTGTCCTAAGAGCAGGACATAGTGGAGATCTGCAGCAATAGCAGAGAAATGATCCAGAGAAAATACAGACTCCATAGGGAGCAATGAAGCGAATGTCTGGATTGCAGGGGGAATATCTCTGTGGGAAATGAACAGATTTGCGTCGGAACTTGACAGGCAGATAGACCATGTTCTAGGCTCTCTGACGGTATAGTCATGTGCCTGATAGCTTCAGAAACGACGGAGCTATTCAAAATATCGGAATGCCAGCACTGAGCGCCTAAAAATGACATTTGGGCGCTAAAAAATCATTTCTTCTCTTTCTCCTTTGTTTCTCCATCAATTCTTTGGCTTCTTTGATTGTTCTGGTATGGGAGTTGGACTGCAGACGTGTGCATTCCTTTCTCATACCACAATTGATGTTATTCCTTCAGTTTCTTCTGCTTCTTGGCGATTCTCGTGCGATAGATGACAGTCTGCATTGGCATTCATCTCTCGCATCAGGATAGTCTTCTTATGCGATAAATGGCTACAATGAGGGTCTGTCATGCTTATCCTTTGCATAAGGATCATTCGATATAGGCGTTATCTTCCATGTTCACTGTACCAAACCTGTTTGGTGTGTGACACCGCAGAAGGTGTAGTCAGCCACCTCACAGGTGCAACACCAAAACCAGTCGATTTGCATGAACTTGAAGCATGGAACCAGTCTAATGCAGTGGCTAAGTACATTGTGATGGAAGTAATCACTGATTCCCTCCTCGTGTGACTCATGCACCATGAGCTTGCCCACATTCTCTTCAGCCACCTTGCAGCCATTTTTGATGACCTCGAACCCATAGCTATTGAACTCCCAGTGGAATGGAGCAACCAAGACGAGCCTCTCCGCGAGGACTCGCACTCAAAGTTGGATGGTGCTAACTCAGCATGCACTGCGAATACAGTCAAAGGAAACAACATCGAATCAGCCGGCACAACCACATGCATTGCACATGTCACAGATTGTGATAACGACTATAATACTAGTCTAACATTCGAGCTCAAAACGACAAAAATCCATGACAAAAAGCCCAGCAGCACCATGCCGACTGGCATCCCCAATATCCCCAGTACCCTGAGTACAAACACTACAATTATCTACTCTAAAGACCTGGGAGACCTGCCAAACGTGCCCAATGGAATGTCGAGGGAAGACAACCAGGAGATGGCCGAGAGCAGAGGGCAGTGGCAGCACACCACGCACAAGGTGAATTGGAATGACGAAACAGTCTCACCAGCCCCCAATTTGGCAGACAGGACATCCGAGATGACAATGGGTGATGACCCCATTCCATCCTCGTGAACACAACCTAAAAATGCTGTGAAACATCAGCATAAGTCTATTCAATACCTACCTCTGCCAATCAGATGCGCAAATGCCAATGCACAGCACTCAAAAGGGCACCCGAAGCCCAACAATCACTCACCCAGACAGCATAGACTGCCGCTCGAAGGGGAGAAAGTTGGTGTTGCCCCAAATGGCTACACACGCAGTTCGAGCAGGCACTCTATGTCCCAGAAGCTCGCCATCACTCCAAACAAGTTGCATACACTCGTAATCGTGTCCATTGAGTTGGAGGACCCAGGCAGTGCTGAAATACCATGCATACACCTTGGAGACGCGAGTTGGCACGTAGATGGCACGAACGGCCTTGGGAGCAGAATGGACACATCAAAAGGCAGATGAGTTGAGAGGCTCGACGGATGCATGGAACACGTCAAACAGAGCTGAAACGGCTATTATGGGTCACAGGAACAGTGCAGACACACACCTTGGAGCTGGCAGCCCGAAACACACCATAGACAGCACAAACAGCCTTGGAAGCCGAATGGAGACGTCGGAGGGCCAGACAGACGTGTTGAGAGCCCAAATGGACACTCCGAACATGTCAAATAAAGCTGGAGCAGTTGGGATAAGCCACGGAGACAGTGCAACCACATACCTGGATGCTAGAGACGCAGAACACGATGTTGACGAGACGGATGGCACTGAGAGCCACATGGACATGTTGATTGTGCACGGAGACACCCCAAGCATTCAAACAGATGTGTTAATACCTGCCAACACACCAGCAACCGTCAGTACATGCCCAACAGAACCAAAGCCACCAGATCCACCTACCAAAGCTGCACACAGCTGCACAAATGAGTCGGATGGACACAGGAACTGCACAGATGGGTCACATGGCCAGGCAAATGAGCCAAGAGGCTCGGTGGACACATTGAATGTGTCGTACAACACTGAAATGACTGGGATAAGCCATAATGATGGTGCAGGGACACACCTTGGTGTTGGAGACATGAAACGTGCCGTCAATGAGACAGATGGCATTGGGAGCCATGTGGATGCGTGGACTGGGCACGAAGATGCCCACAGTGTTGAATCGGACGCGATAATGCCTGCATACGCACCACAAATTGTTAGAACGTGCCTAGACAACTCAAAGTTTCAAAACTTACCTGCCACAGACGTGAAATGTGCCGTCAACGAGACAGATGGCCTTGGGGGCCACACGGATGCATCGAGTGGGCAAATGGACACATTAATGCCTGCAAACATGCTGGAAACCATTAGTATACCCTGAAAGTGACTAAAAAGGCAAAACTCACCTATGGAAGCTGCAAGGCAGCACTCTGACGAGCCAAACACTCGTGGGAACAATGTAAATAGGTCCAGCATACGCACGGACAGCCACAGTGCTGTAAACGGCACAAAAACGACTGCAAATACACTGCAAACCATTAGAATGCGTCCAAACGACTCGAAGATGCAACACTCACCGCATATGCGCGAAATTGTGACACCCAAGTACATCTATGGATGGAAACTGCACAGCATGAATGGTATCAACATGCACATACCGCTGATCATGCTGATCGACACCAGAAGTCGAAAATTTGTCTTTGGACAAGTTGAGGGCGGAGACGAGGCAATTGCCCCAAGCGTCAAGGTCGAGAGAGCTGGCAACTGGGTTGGAAACCGTGACAAATGGAACAGGAACATGAATGGTACAACTAGCAGCAACAACGTCAACTTGACATGAGCCAAGGCAGCGCTGCTGGCTATAGACGGTCAGCAAATGCGCTCAGGCCGAATAACATGGAAACACGACTTACCAGTGTCGTCCATACCACCCATCCAACCTGCAGAGCATCCATATGGACCCGCTAGATGTGAACGTCAATGCGGAATGCTCAAAATTGAGCGAATAAATGACAAAAGTGTCAGCAAAATGCAAACGATCGAAACGGCTCACCTATGGAACACACACAGCATGCAGCCACCCGACATCCTGTCGAAATGGCACAACAGGGTTTACACACCCATCCATCAACGCAGGAGACCTAAGATTGAGTGGATAGACATTAGCCAAACGCGGAACGGTGAAACGACTTACCTTGTGCGCACTCATGCCGCACAGCCACACGGATGCCTCCTGAAACCTTCCTACAGGGTCATTGGACCCAGGCGTTGACGCGGACAGCTCAAAATGCAACCTACAAGCATCAGTTGCAAGCACAAGGAGCAGAATGCTCACCAAGGGCTCTACAAGCCCATACACCCCCTACCACGTGATACAGGTGATCCCTCGCGATCCATGCCCATTGGAACTCTTCAATACAGCCTTCAGAGCTTGAAGAAGAACCTGCAAAATGTTAGCTGCAACGACGACAAGTCTATCGCATCAAATACACACCTGAGTGCAAACAGATCAACAACGTGCAACGTGTCCATTGCGACCACATGACTTACCAAATCTGGTAACAACATTGCAGTCTCACTCAAACCTTCACATCAAAAGCCTCAGGACACTCGAGCAATGGACTACACATTCATTTGATACTCTACACTTTCTTGATTTCATTTATCTTTTTTTTCTACTGTCCCTACTAACACATGCAGTTTAAGGGAGCATGTTGAAAGTTAACCAGCATGTGTTACTGGTACTTCAGCGCGTGACTGTGCAACACTTACATAAGCATTTCTAGCACACTATACACAGTAGTTATTTTCATTAGTCCCTCAGTAGCTTGAATATCTACTGAGGGTAAGTAGTCCTTTACACACTCCTTTTACACTTACTCACTTGTAGTAGTCACTACAGGTACTACTCCAATAACAGTAGCTTGAATATCTACTGAGGTCACTACAGGGCTACCAATTTCCTACCACAGCTTCTGTCCTTTAGGTCCACTGTAGCAACCCCCCAACACATTTTTTCCAAGAACACCAGTACCCTGGCCAGACTGCACACTATGGTGACTCCAGGCCGGATTGTATATTATTGACACTGGTACCCTGGCCAAACTGTAAACTATGACATGGGTACCCTGGCCCAACTGTGAACTATGGTGATACCTGCACCCAGGCCAGGTCCTATATGATGATGACACTGGTACCCTTGCCAGACCATACACTATGGTGACACCCACACCCAAGCCAGATTGTATAATTATGGTGACACCGGTACCCTGGTGTTGAGAAGTAGGTGCTTAGTCATCACTAGCATGTGACTTTCCTAGAGACTTGACACATGATGTGTCTGGACTCAACAACTTGTTGAAGCAATACCTATATACGTAGAGGAACTGCTACTCCAACTCACCTGTTGGGTGGAGTGCACAACCTGAGATGGTAGTGGTAGCTGGTCAAGAGCTGTTATATTATATAAGCGATGAATGCTATTTATATACAACAAACATTGTGACGTGTGACTGTGACATGTGACATGTGACATGTAACATCTACTCTAAAGAGGACTATTACTAAGTCTACACTAATATGGGTCACAGTCTTGTGCGCACTTCGTTGACGGTTTACGCCGGGTGCATGTGCAACTTCAACACTCCCCCTTGCTGTGCTGCACGTAGAGCACTTCAGCGAATAAGGCACTAGATGCTGCCAGAGGGAAACTGTAAGCCTAGTTGAGCTCTGAACTTCGCGAATTTCTCGCGGGGTAAGTTCTTGGTGAGCAGATCGGCGGGATTCTCAGCACCATCAATGAAGAATAGTTCCATGTTACCTTTTGCGACTGACTCGTGGATTCCGTGGTAGCAGATGTCGATGTGCTTGGAGCAAGGCTCCGTTACAGGGTTGGATGCCATGAATATGGACCCCTGATTATCACCGCAAATCGGGATAGCTTTCAGCTTATAGCCGAGCTCACCGAGTAAACTCCAAATCCAGGTAACTTGGCGAGCGCAATCGCTCAAAGCCATGTATTCGGCCTCAGTGGACGAGTATGCAATAGTCTTCTGCGCACGAGAAGTCCAACTGATCAAGCCATCTGCAAGCTTCAGGTAGAAACCTGTCTGCGAGAGGCGAGAGGTAGGGTCTGATCCCCAATCTGAGTCTGTGCATGCAATCAGGCCAGCACTGGATCCACCATTGTACACTAGGGAGTATATAGGTGTCCCAATTAAATAGCGACAGATATACAGCACTTTGTTTAGGTGGTCCTGGGATGGATTCGCGGCATGGTGTGAAAGGTTGGTGACTGCAAAGGCAATGTCAGGCCTAGTGCCCAACATAAGGTACAGAAGGGACTCAATAACCATCTGGAAATGGGAGCGGAGTTCCACATCAACAGGCTCTGTATTTTTGGCGGCATAGTAGCCAGCCGGCAGTGGGGTGCTTGCGGACTTTGCATTGAGCATGCCACAGTGTTCGATGACCTTTTGTAGGTACACGCATTGATCCAGGTGGATAGCGTGACCCTTGTGAGTGATTCGCATTCGGAGGAACTCTTTAGGTTCTCCAAGGTCTCTGCACTCCCATTTGCACATGAATTGTGCTTTGATGGCATCAACAACAGCCTTGTTAGGGCCACAGAATAGTGCGTTGTCAATGTAGATGATACCAATGATGATGTTGGTGCCTTTCTTCTTATAGAAGAAGATGCCTGCTTCAGACTTAAGGCGCTCAAACCCGAGCTCCTTGAGAGACTCGTCGAGTGTGCACCACCAAGCTAGGCCAGTGTCAAGTCCGGGTCTACTCCGGTAGGGGGTCCGGTCAAGTCTGGACGAAAGCGGACGAGAGGGGAGGTCAGAGGTTTGGGCAGAGGTTAGCCCGGGCCGGAGTTGTGACCATTTGGATTCAACAACAAGGACAGCGAGCGTTGATCCCTTGCATAGGTTCCGGTCAGATGGAGAGGAACAGGAGTAGTGACTTAGATGATTTCAGACTGGAGAATACAGGATAATCTACAGAGTACTTATACTAAGTGAGAACTAGGGACGAGTGTATACGGTGACAAGTAAACAGCCTAATGGCGGACAAGGAACGACCGGAGTAAGGACTAGGTCAGGTCTGGGTAAAATAAATCAGGTCCAGTGAAAATGCTACAAGGTATAGGATATATCGAGTTCACGGAGAACTCACGTCAAGGCAGGGTAGATGGGCAAGTGTAGTAAGGACTGGATGCAGACTAGACCAAGGGTCGTAGTTAGCAGAAGCATATCAGTGTGGCTGTGACCAGAGTAACCAAGAACGACCAGAGTTGAGCTATGGGGCTGCAATGTGACCAGAGTAACCAGATGAGATCCAGAGTTGGACATGGTCATAACAGTATCCCCCCTTTAGGGGCCGAACTCATGAGGCCCCAATGAGGCTGTCATGTGGTTGCCTAGAACAATGCAAAGTTCAGAGTGAATGTCTGAGTACGAATTTTGGATCTATAAAGATCAGACCGGTTTTGCTTTTTTACCCCCAGTTTCCCGCCATCGATTTCAATATGTCTGACACTGCTAAGTCCACCACCCCCACTGTCCCTTCCGCAGTTGAGTCCAAGGACTGGACCAAGGCCCCAACACCGGAGTTGCAATCCGGTAGCAAAGACGAGGCGGAAGTCCTTGACACCAAAGTGAAGGAGCGTTGTCGACGTAAGCAAGTGAAGAGGGAGGAGAAGCAACGTAGGGAAGAGGCGGAGAGGCGAGCGCGCGAAGAGGCGGAGGCAAGAGCTCATGAGGAGGCGGAGCGTCAAGCGTGTGAGCAAGCAGAGAAGGACAGGGCAGAGGTGCAGTGGAGGGCTGCAGAGGTTGCAGCAAGGCAGAGGGCGTTTGCACAGGAAGCGTTGAAGAAAAGAGCAAGGGAAGAGCCAGAGGTGGGTCCGAGTGATGACTGGAGCGACAATGTCCAGTAAGTAATTTATTATCTTCCTTTATGACTTTTTATTAACCTCCTGGCAGGTGCGTTCGTTGTGCCAAGCACAAGGCCAAGTGCGAGCGGGACCCTGAAAAGCCCAAGCAACGTGTGTGCATGAAGTGCGCCAGACTTAAGGAGTGGTGCGAGTGGCCAGAGGTGGGAGGTCCAGGTCCGGTAGTGGACAAAGGGAAGGGCAAGGCGAAGGAGGTCACAATGTCACTGCGAGGAGGGGAGAAGTGGAAAAAGAAGAAGACGGTCGTGAAGGTCGTCGACGACAATGACATCTTTGAAGTACTGGGGCTGTCGGGGAAACAGTCCGGGTTTGACCCTGGGCCATTCCTGGACCGGTTGGACCGGTTGACCAGAGCAGTGGAGGAGATGACTGGTCAGATGCGCCAGGTTGCAGATGCCACCCACTCTGTGGCCAAAGGAAACGAGTGGCTGATGGCCGGCCTCGAGACCTTCCTCAAGGAATGCCGTTTCTTCACGGTGCCTTGGGATGAGGACGAGGAGTTGGAGGACAGCGAAGCAGAGGTCGACCCGAAGGAGGTTGAAAAGGAAGTCCAGGGGTTCCAAGAGGAGCAAGAGAACCCTGGCAGCGGTGTGCCGGAGTGAAAGGTCCGGTCCAGATTTTGTAAATAGAAAATGTAAATTAGTTTTACTTTTTTTTATAAGAAAAGTGGACTGGAACTGAGAGTGAGTGATATTACTTGAGACAGAGTGAAACAGATAGGAGAAACAGATAGTGAAAGTATTATTACATGGACGCAAGTGGTCCAGGTTTGCCCGGGTACCGGACATGATAGTCTTCTAACAGTTCCATTGCGTTGCCTAATTCAGTGGCGAGAAGCCATGATGTTTCTTTGTCAGTCCCTTCATAACCGGACCAACGTACCAAGTAAAGCAACTTGTATGTTTTGCGTCGACGGTCAACCTTGGAGTCGAGGATCTCAGAGATCTCAAACTCCGGTTCACCATCCACTTCGACCGGTGGCGGAGGAGGCTGTATCTGGTCCGGTATGGTATTGGGTATGGCCGGTTCGAGTTGGGAGACGTGGAAGACGGGGTGAACTGTGCACATGGAATCTGGAAGACAGAGGGTAAAGGAGAGTGAGCCTACTTGGGCTATAATGGTATACGGCCCAAGGTTTTTCTCCGATAATTTTTTGGATGGTCGAGTTGACCGGAAGTATTTGGCTTTAATGTATACTTGATCGCCTACTTTGAAGTCTGGTGCTGGAGCACGTTTGGCATCAGCCAGACCTTGGTAGTGAAGTTGTGTGTTGGCCATTTCTTCTCAAAGGTATTGATGCAGCAATTCGAGGTCGACTGCGTAGTCATGAGCCCGTGCAGAGGTCATACCGTGCTCCGGATAGATGGAGATGTTAGGATGATAACCTTTGTTAGCGAAGAATGGTGAGACTCCAGTGGTAGCACTAGGTGTGTTATTATAAGCAAACTCTGCCAGTGGGAGTAGTTCTGCCCAGTTGT
Organism: Scleroderma bovista; assembly: GCA_037178675.1. Lineage (NCBI taxonomy): Eukaryota > Fungi > Basidiomycota > Agaricomycetes > Boletales > Sclerodermataceae > Scleroderma > Scleroderma bovista. The sequence goes on along the minus strand of JAYMGJ010000130.1, from coordinate 9 downwards.
CCTGCTGGT
>JAYMGJ010000129.1:0-30127 GCA_037178675.1 Scleroderma bovista | reverse complement strand
AGCTCAGCATAGGCAGAGCCAATACTAGGGGCGCCGAAGTTCTTCTTGAGGTGGTCCCAGACGTCCTTTACGCTATCGAGATTTGAGACCGCAACCTGGATCGAGGGGGCAAGGTGCAAGGTGATGTTACTGAGCGCTCTCTCGGTGTTGTCGTCCCACTCCTTTCGGTCATTGTGACCGTCAGCGGGTTGTGTCGTTGAGTAAATGTACCATTGGCCTTGTGCCCGAAGGTAGGCCTGCATAGAGGTGTGCCACTGCTGCCAGTTGGAGCCAGTGAACACGGGAACCATCTTGTTGAGAGCGCTGGACATGGTGATGTTCTGTTGGGAGTCAACGGAGTCAGCAAGTGAATGTGACAACGGACAAGCAAGAAAAGAAGAAACACCTGAGTGCTAGTGAAAGCACTTCTGTCAACAGCTAACTCATGACTAGGTCATGCCAGCACAAGTCATCGACAATGTTTGCCATGGTTGGCGCAAGTCATTGACGAACTTCGCCTGTGGCAGTACAGGTGCTCAACTAGGAGCTCACTGTCTGGCACAAGTCATCAACCGGCTTCACCTTGTGGCTGTGCAGGGGCTCAGCTAGGAGCTCACTGTGGTCCACAGCCTCAAGCTAGTTAAAGCGATGCTCAGGGAGCTGGAGCCCTGCCTGGTACATTGCTGCACACAGTGCGCTCACAGGGCTCATAACCTGTTGAAGCAATACCTATATACGTAGAGGAACTGCTACTCCAACTCACCTGTTGGGTGGAGTGCACAACCAGAGATGGTAGCGGTAGCTGGTTAAGAGCTGTTATATTATATAAGCGATTAACACTGTTTATATACAACAAATAGTGTGACACATGACTGTGACACGTGACATGTGACATGTAACATCTACTCTAAAGAGGACTATTACTAAGTCTACACTAATATGGGTCGCAGTCTTGTGTGCACTTCGTCAACGGTTTACGCCAGGTGCACGTGCGACTTCAACAACTGCTACATTGCTCAATCAATCCATGTTTCTCAGGGATGGCATTGATGAGAATGTAAGTTCTCCCCTCCGTGCTGACTTTATCTGACAAAATTATAGGGTAAAATGCGGACGTTTGCCCTGGTCTTAAGGACGTCATCATCAAGTTTTTTTACACTGGCTCTTATTGCATTGCTCATCAACGTCCTGACATTTTTCAGTACTGTGTCCCAAATACATGCCTTGCAGTGGTGTGTACTGCAGTATGGTTTTATTTGTGCTCCTCCACATTATAAATCTGAAACTTCAGCAGCTCAATTGTGTGCTCAATGGCTATGCAAAGAATGGTGCCAGAAACTCATTCCCAAACTTTTTGGTGAAGGATTATTCTTCAATATATAATGCACTCCTTACACTAATCAAAGAGACATCAAGGCACCCTTATCATGGCTCTCGACTTGCTGAACACCTTGGCTCTTGGGCATGTGAAGGCTGGTGAGTGGTTGTGATAAATTTCCTGCCAATAATAACCATATTACTTTCTGGGTAGCATTGCAGCAGGTGGATATTTCAGTGGGAAGGCATGAGCATCTTCAGATCTTATTGGATTAATGTAGCATGTGTTTTGTCATTTCTGTGTACTAGTAGGCATTTATAATAAATGTTTGCTTACTAATGACTTGGAGTCCTAATGAGTACATCCTATACAATGATCTGAGAAGAGTTGTACAGATAGCTACAGAAGCTCAGATCCACAGTGTTGTGTATTCTGGACAAGTTCATACACCTAGTGGGAGCTGTGTGGAGCTGTACAGAGAGCTACAAGTTCACCTTCATCTGGACAATGGTGACCAGAATGGACTAAGCTGGGGACTCTGTGCTTCTGTGTGCCTCTGTCCAGAGCTGTACAGAACCAAGTGATTTGCTGATGCCTGGTAGCATATTGAAGGCAAAGGTTTGTGTATTAATTATGAAAAACTGCTCCCACATAATATAATAATTATTCTTCTTGACCCCATCTAACCACAGATGGATATCTGCCTACAGGGGTATGTGGAAGTTTTCCAATGAGGGTTCCAGTAGCGAAGGCAGAGGTTAGTGAATTGATTATAAACAACTGTTCCCACATAATATAATGGCTATCCATCTTGACCCCTATCTAACCATGGATGGATATCTGCCTGTGGGGATATGTGAAGGTTTTCAAATGAGGGTGCCAGTAGCATATTGAAGGCAAAAATTTGTGTATTAATTATCAAAAACTGCTCCCACATAATATAATGGTTATCCTTCTTGACCTCCATCTATCTGCAGATGGATATCTGCCTGCAGGGGTATGCAGGGAGTTTCCAAGGAGGGTTTCAGTAGCATATTGAAGGCAGAGGTTGGCAGACTGATTATAAACAACTATTCCTGCATAATATAATAGCTATCTGTCTTAACCCCCATCCAACCACAGAGAACCATCCCTCTGGCAGGGCATGCAGAGGTTGTCCATGAGGCTGCTGGCAGGATATTGAAGGCAAAGGTTAGTGCATTCATTATAAACCATGTTTCCCAGATAACATAATGGTTATCCTTCTTGACCACCTGCAGGTGGTTATCCACCTGTGTCATCAACCCACAAATGGACATCCATTCCATGGCAAACCCTTGGCTGGAATCAGCAGGCTTTGCATGCTGGTAGCATATACCAGCAAGTAGTAACCTCTGCAGCAGTAATCCCCAGGAAATAATCCTGTAGCAGCCATCCCATGGTAGTAATCCCCCAGTAGTAAACTAGCAGTACTGATAATTTATTAACATGCACACAGTAATATTTGGGCCCACTTGTGTGACATGGTGACAACACCTATAAATGACTGATTAATCCACCTTAACCAACACCATAGCCCATGCATATCCCATGATGATAATCCCAAGGCCATGTAGCCCACCCCTGTTATATGGTGACAGGTGGTCCCAGGCTCCCACTCTGCTGGCCCATCCCGCCTGCATCAGCAAAACTACAGCCGACTTAAAATCGACTTAAATACAGCTTATTTTGACTTAATTACTTAATAATTTGGATTAAGTATCTAAGTAGCACTAAGCCAAAAAGCATCATTTTGCATGTGCTTAGCTGACTTGGCTCCTTTCATCTCAAGTCTTGTAAGTAATTAAGTTCACACCAAGTGGTTCAAGTAGCAAAAGACAATTAAGCATTGGGCCTATCTAAGTACACAAGATGCATTAAGTAAGTTAAGCATGTAAGTAAGGAGCAAGATAGCAGAGGGACTCTGCAGGAAAAAAATACTAGGGGGAGTTATGTCGCAGATATCATATCTGCGGGTGCAATGCAATGCAAACCATATGAAACGGGGGGAATGTGCGGTGGAAACCACGTTGCAAGGAGCATTTTCGTTGTGGTTGCTGGGTCTGGGTGCTGGTGTCATGGATATACGGTATTTGTGGGTGTGAGGTGAACCATATATAGCAGGGGGGGATGCAGAAATCGCATCGCAAAAAACATACACGGGGGCTGCCCAGGGGGACCTGTGGCAGCGTCAGAACATCCGTGGGCACAGTGCACCTGGAAGCATTAGATGAAAATGAGACCCACTGAATTTGCCCGGGTCTCAAGCTCCTCAAGTTGCACATGCAGGTGGTCGATAGAGTTTAAAAGTCCAGTCCAGTCCGGTTTTTTTGCCTTTTTTGGAAGAGGACCGGACTGGACCCCTTTTGGAAGCCTGGGAATGGTTCATGGACCGCTTAAAGACTGGTCCAAAGCGGTTGCAACCGGTTTTCAAAAAGACCGGTCCAAAACTGCTAAAAAAACCAGTCCAAACCACTAAAAAACCGGTTTTTTTTGCATTTTATTGATGTTTTTCACATCAAAGGTGTGTCAGATAGCATCTAAATACTATTTATAGACTGTAGTAATTATATACAAGTCATTATATATTTATTTGTGCCATATTTCATCCAAAAAGATCAGTTTTACACCCCTTAAGACCCACTGCAGGCCAAAATTAGCCTGTAATATAGGGGTTTTTATACCATATATGTATTGCTTACATAATGCGGTTGCAACCGGTTGCAACCAGTCTTTTTCATCATTCTCAAAAGTAGGCAACTGGCAACTGCAGTCCGGTTGCGACCAGTCCAGTCCAGTCCAGTTTCTGGTCTTTTTGCGGTCCTATGGACTGGACTTTTAAACTCTAGTGGTCGAGCATTTTGTCGAACGCATTGCTGACTTCTGTGTATTCCTTGCGTGCTTCTTGCATCTCAGCATACGCAAAATGGAGCAAGAAACTACTCGGGTTCGCCTCCATGCCAGCTTTCAAAGTGTTCAGTGCCTCCTCTTGCTTACCAACACCATTCGTCCACACAAACACCATATACCTATTCCGACAAGGATAAACGTGGGAAAAAGAACCTGCAGAAGAGACTCACCAAATCTCACTGTAGTATCGCATTCTGATGACTGCCTTGCGATAAACGAGTTGAACCCGGGAGACTAGCATCACTTTGTCTTTTTCTTCAAATTCAAGAGGGTTGTTTCCTCCCACTTCAAATAAGTTTTCCATGCGCTGACAAGAGCTCTTTCAGCAGCGTTGAAAGATGGTGTAGGCGGTAGATAAATTGACGGTCTTGAAGACGAAGACGGGGGTGGTGGTGGGAATAAGGGACCCAAATGTCTTTGTAATTGGCGAAGCACTGTCCGTGCTTGCATATGTGACGGGGATAAATCAGACATAAATTTCTTAGCCTGTAGAAATATGCATAATCAAATACAATAGACGAAAGGATTGCACGGACCATAATTTTGTTCAGCCCGTTCTCAAAGGTCTTGAGTTCAGACCAGAGCTTCTCCACATTCTCAAGAGGGATCTGAACAGCTGTGTGATAAATCTTACGAAGAGTGACCATCTTCTGTTGTTCTTCCCAGGTAGTGCTTGTCTAGTATGACGTGAGTTGATGCCTACGAAGTTGGGACACTACATACCTCGCCAGCTTTGATGAACTGGATGTAATCGTGCCATATTTCACCGCTGTCTTTGTCTTGTCCAATGCGGTTGAGCACAAATTCGTAAGCCCGACTGACGGCTTCTCGACTGTTGGGCGATGTATTCACGCGTCTGTAGATATCAATGTTGCATCAAGAATCCTGTTGGAATACCGTGATTTCGCTCACTACAAACCTGGCATAAGTAAGATAGAACTTCCAAAGATCAACTGAGGGCGGCGTTCTCAGGAATCTCTTGAATAACTCTTCGGCGTACTGGAACAGTCCCGGGCTTAAGAAGCAGTTGAGATAAGCAATTTGGGCAGACGACTTGGTATCGCACTGTCAAACTACGGCTGAGGAGTGAACAAGACTTCATACCGTGTTGGGATATGTCTCGAGCAAAGCTTCGTAGGTTTGTTTAATTTGCTCAAGGTCGCCATTATTTTCAGTGATGTCCACAAGCTGGTTCCAGCCTTCTGGGTCTTGAGGATGGTCACGCAACTTCTCGTGCAGTACATGCCACCCAGAGGGTGGTTCCTTTGGCATTTCTTGAGCAGATCAGAGATGGCTCATGGCAATTTTGGGTGACTTACATGACAGCCTTGGGGTTGAGCGCATTCAGAGCATTCAGGATCTCTTCGGCTGGCAGGATCCAACGATCTGAAAGCGGGGTGAGAGGACTAGAACACCAATTCAAATGCATGATGATCTATAAAATGATTAATATAAAACCCCCGGTAAACGTCCAAGGAATTGTGCAAATTGACTTCCGATGGCACAGGCTCCTGACCAAATATCGGGATTAGATGTGCTGCACGGACGATGGTGTCAATGTGGACAACAGAAAGATAGCGAGTATTGTCATCCAAGAAAGACGGCTTTACCATCCACATCCCGGTCAGGTTGTCTGGCTCGTCCGCGACGTAATCAAACCAGTGGACGAGAGCGCATGAGTAGGATACACCATTAGTGCACGGTAGTGAGAAAAAGCAGATAATCCATGCAACTTCCATTGCCTGCATACCCTCGCGTGTGTTGTCTGTATTCACAAACACGGTGTCAAAACATTCTGGGCCACGAAACCAAGACAGTGTTGCTTTAATTTGCTCACGGCGTGCACGGCCAACACCACAGGGATCACTTGGAGAAATAAAGGTGGCAGTAGCAGAAAGATAGACTTTGAGACGGCCAGTGAATGTTGCTGGACGTGGACCACCAGCATTCGTGTTGAGCTGTTGAGACAAGAAGTCTCAAAGGAGGTTTGGGAAATTCGGGATTTGGAGTTCTTCTGCAAGTGACTGGACTTGAGTAGGGCGGTTTCGAGCTGTCCCCAGTCAGTATGTGATTTAAAGAAAACTAGGAGCTCAGCAGCGTACCAGGAATGCACGCTAACTTGATGGCAGAGTGAACCAGACCCAGCCTTTCATCAACTATGCCCATGTCGTCATCATCAGCATCAAGGTCGGGGTCTTGAGGTATAGAGGCAGAATCAACGCCTTGATCGCCTGTGAATTTGATGAGTCCAATAGCAGTGGGACAGAATGAGGAAGAAATTCATATGTAAGTACTGAAAATGACTGGATGCAAGAGAACCTTTCAACATCCTGCATTTCTCGAAATCAACGGTTGCAGCTGCCAGTTTGTCCAAATGCTGGTTTGTTAATAGCATTTGCATTTGGCTGAGGGCATTATATTTGTTTGAACGTCTCCAAGGCTCCTTGACAGCTTTGATATGTTTCGATTCGGTGATTGACGTATAGAGGCCATTTGGTGCGCCAAATGACCGGATGAGGACCTCATAATGAGTGAGAGAATGCTGGCGGGGAAGAGAGAAACCATCGGGACGAACTTCTGTTGTGCGAAATATTTCGCGATATTGATGGAATCGTGTAAGCGCATGTTGAAGTTTGGCAAGTGTATCGTCAGTGATTATATCCCTGCGAACAAGATAACAGAACTCGAGGAATGCGCGAAAAGTACGGACAACGTCATCAGGGATGTGCCCTTCGATTGCAGGGAGGTATACCTTTTGAAATATCAGTACATTAATAGGAGTACATGTGTTGTTTTAAATGCCAACCTTCATAAGGGCCTTCGAATCATCACCAGTCCATTGTGAAAATCCTCGCCCCTCAGGGAAGCGCTGCAGGCCCGAAAATGGTGGAACAACGGCAATACTGTTCACGCTCGGTAAATGTTGCAACTTGGAAAAAAGAATACCTACCGACGATCAATATCAGCTAAAATTTCCTTTGCCTCCGCTTTTCCATGAGTGAGTTCGAGGTACTTGGTAACCCACTCAACAAGGTGATCCTTGAAAGCACCCTTGATTAATTGATGAAGGATGTCGGGTGCCAAGAGCAAGCGGATGTTAGCACAAGGAAATTCGTCTGTAAATGGCGATCATGGTACTACAGTAAGTTTCAATCACATCAATATATTATGTTCACACCTTAATTTGGCCGTCAATCCCCCAATCATGCCATAAAGCGGCAAGCGAAAAGGCCTCCATGAGTGCATCAATGAGTGTGTGTGAACGTCGTGCACCACCACCATCCAAGTCATTCGGGGTAGCTGTACAACTAGGACAGACTGTCATACTTGCATGGTTCAATGGCAGCCATACCCAGTCACCGACCACACCAGTTCTGCACAATACAAGCAAGTAAAACCTGCTCAAGATAGTCAGCTATATATGGCCCGATACCATAAATGACATGGCGGAAGTGTCCGTCAGGGCAACGAAGAACTTCGGGTGTTGTCATGTGGGACTTGAGTGACCGAAGGATTCGCACTAGTGCCGTATGGAACACCTGTTTTTTAAACTTGCGGAAGCGGGCTTCATCAGCGTGCTTTTTAGCAGCTGCAGTTGAATCATCGGGTGAGTAGAAAACAACATGAAGAAGATATTTACACACTTTTGGAATAGGTAAAAATCCAATGAGGACAACAGTGTTCCGATGCGCCCGCTGTGAGTCAAAGTGTGGATTTGGGTCGGAGTAATAACCCAAACACAACACCAACAAAGGACTATGAAAATGTGTGAGTGGTGGTTTACCTCTGTGGTGTCCAGAGAGGATGTGCTGAGGAGGGGGGAAGGGGATCTACACCAACAGGGTGATGCAGATGGTGATGCAGGATACTCCTGGGGTACAGGAGTAATAGAAGACGAAGGGGATAGGGGTCTGGACTCTTCCTAAAGTCTAGGAAGTGTCAAAGCAGGGATTGGGTAGACTGAGACTGAAACAGCGATACTACACCTAGAGATTGGTGCAGCAAAGGGGCAGGGATGCCTCTGATGTCCAGAGGCGAGGAAGATTGACTGGTATGAAGCCTAGACTCCGCTTGGGCCTAGTATAAAGAATAGATTTTGAATAACTTGGATAAACTTGACAATATTGAGCCTTTAGACCTTCACTGAAGCCTACAAGGACTCAAAGACTGAAGGGATACTGACTGAGAGAGTCTGAGAGAGGGATAATGTCGTGCAATTGGGTCCTTTCACTGGGCTGAGCCCAGGGGTTTAAATACATGGGGGGGCACAGCATTAAAGTACAAAAAGAGAAGGGAGTAAGCAGAATTTGTCAAGGATTGGTAAGGGATTGGTAAGAGCTTTGTAAGGGGTTTGTAAGCGATCAGTAAGCAAGGGATAAGCAGGAATGAGTAAGCATAGGAAGCATGAATAAGCTGCTGAGTAAAGGAATGAGTAAGCTGCATGACAAGATTGATTGGTAAGGGAGTGAGTCATCAGCTGAGTAATATACCAAAAATGCGAAAGGGATAGAGTAATACTGATGACAAGAGAGCATCAGTAAGCAAGGGATGAGTCACTGCACAGCAGAAGGAGTCATTGATGCACAGCCTAAGAAGTTTGATGGGGGGCTGTGTACCATCAGGAATTTGATGGGACAACAATGGGGAAGATCTGAGATTAATAGGAGGATTGATCCGAGACAAAACAGCCACAAGAAGGGTACCAGGGGTCCAGAGGTCTTTTGGGGGGTCAGCATACACTAAGGTATAGTGCATGTGTTCTAGTGCCGCTGAAGCACAACCATGGGCTCCCTTGATGAGCTCTCTTCTGGGAAAGAACAAGAGAGGGTTCTTCTTCCTAATAGCACTATAAAGTGGGGGAATAACTGTCATGGTGCTGGGGGACGTCGTCTGAAAGTAGGGAAGCGGATAGAGTACTGAATTCGACGCATCCAGGGAAGTGAGACGAACAACAGAGGAAGATGGACATGGCAAGTATCTGGGAGGAATGGACCATAGGCTGAGGGCTCAGGGGACACAGAGACGACCAGAGAAGACTTCTCAAGCTTGACAATAGACCTAAGATGACCAAAGTACGTCCTTGACGCAGGACTGATGAGGAGAACGCGCTGACCGAGAACGAGAGGGACTGAGGGAGCAGGCTGGGAAGATATGTGCCAGGCAGTGCACGGGAACTCTGGGAGAGGCTGTCCTAAGAGCAGGACATAGTGGAGATCTGCAGCAATAGCGGAGAAATGATCCAGAGAAAATACGGACTCCATAGTGAGCAATGAAGTGAATGTCTGGATTGCAGGGGGAATATCTCCGTGGGAAATGAACGGATTTGCGTCGGAACTTGACAGGCAGATAGACCACGCTCTAGGCGTTCTGACGGTATAGTCACGTGCCTGATAGCTTCAGAAACGACGGAGCTATTCAAAATATCGGAATGCCAGCACTGGGCACCTAAAAATGACATTTGGGCGCTAAAAATCATTTCTTCTCTTTCTCCTTCATTTCTCCATCAATTCTTCGGCTTCTTTGATCGTTCTGGTATGGGAGTTGGACTGCAGACGTGTGCATTCCTTTCTCATACCACAATTGACATTATTCCTTCAGTTTCTTCTGCTTCTTGGCGGTTCTTGTGCGATAGATGGCTACAATGAGGGTCCGTCGTGCTTATCCTTCGCATAAGGATCATTTGATATAGGTGTTATCTTCCATGTTCACTGTACCAAACCTGTTTGGTGCGTGACACCGCCGGACATGGTTCTGAACATTGCCGATGGAAAGATACACTGGCCAGTAGTCATTCTGGCCAGTGGCGATGGAGACAGTGGTTTTGTTGCTCCCAAGAATAATGGGGACAAATGTTGCCCCATCTGCTCGAGGATCTTGGGCAATTTCATCCTAGAAAGACTGTTAGTAACCACGGCTACCATAATGATTAATGATTAATGAAATGTTACTCACCGCCTGCTCCCAGGCCCAATCGCCTGACATAAAGTCCTTATATCTACGTGAGCCATCTTCCAAAAAATCACGATATGGCACGTAGTCAATTTCTCCATCAAAATCCGCATTCGAAAAAATGTTCTTGATAACTGCACGAGGATCGCGGTACCAGATGTCATAAGTCTGATCCATCCAGAGCTATCATTATACCTGACTCCAAAGCTTTTCCATGGCGCATCACCTATTGGGGTTGAGTCGATGGTTTCATAGAGGTCCTTGTGATCGGCGAATGGTGGTTTATCCTGATGTACTGCAAGAGACAATCCCCATAAGTAAAGTAAGTTGTCGATTTTACCTGCCGATATCTGCGCATCGGAAAAGAGGTGCTTGGCGGTCTCAAACTCAAGTTGGTTCCGATATGGGGTCCAGTCATCTTGACCCTGCAGAGTGTGGGGAAGAGGCGGTGTGCCTTCAGGCAAATCCATGCCATTTGCACCGCAAATCTTTCCTGTGGGGTGTGATTTAATGACAGAAAGTACTAATGGAGAGGACAAACCAGTTAATTTCCCGTGGTATTCCTGCACCACATCTGGCGGAAGTGGCTGTTCAGTGTCATTGCGTACATTGAAGTCATGACTGTGGATGGAATGTAAGTGTGTCTTTAGGCCTGTAGCTGACTTAAACCAGCGACCACAGCTGGCATATCGACAGGGAATTTGATGGGCAGTATATCCGCGTCTGGTGGGCTGCATTTGACTGCTGGAGCAAGGGATAAAAGAAGGGTGGGATGGATAGAACCTTGAAGGAAGCTGACAGCGGATGGGAAGAGAGCTCAGTTGTGAATCGAAAAGGCACACAGAAAGTCAACATTACCTGACTCCCTCACTATTCAAGCATTACCAGTTTTTCTCACTCATGTCACGTCCTGTCACCTGTGCCAAAAATGCTAATCAGCATCCGGGAAGAATTGTCCTGGACATGAAGCAAAGGCACCGTACCTCGGAGCAGAAGCGTCAGGACGATGCTCGCATTGAGCAGGAAAAAAACAGGCAGGATGCTGCCCAAGCTCATGCCATCAAACGAGTTGCTGATACCCTTATCAGTGAAACCGAAGCAGAGAAAAACTTACTGACAAAACGTTGGCACCCAAGGCCTCACTCGGCCCAAGCGCAGCCTAGTACAACAAACGGTATGTAGTCAGATGCAAATAGGTTAGCCGATAGGACTTACCAGAGCCATTTTCTAGATGCCAGTGAGCTGGACGCTCAAATTTCTCTGGGCGATGGCATGGACAACATGGGGAGAAACAACGGAGAGGAAGATGAAGAAGTCCCTGATAAGGCTGTCAAAATGAAGAAGCGGAGTGTCCAAAAGATGACAACACACGATCTTGTTGAGGCTGCTCGGACTTCTTTGCATCAATTCCCTGGGAATAGCACGGTGTTAGTTATTTTTCCATCTATACTCATCACCTCAGATGCTGTTACTCATGGAAACTGTCCTTTTTTACTGGGATCTGTTTGATGCATCTAGCTCTGCGAAAGAAGGTGCTGCTGGCTTTGGCAGGGTAAGGGACTGGGCGCAGAACAATGTGACAAGTGGTACAGGTAGCACACGAACAAGCGCTTCCCGCATTACAAGCGCACCAAATTCGTTTGCACACTCTAAGTCCCTTGGGGTCAAGGTCAAGGGCAGTACTAGATCATCTTGTTCCATTGCAACCCAGCCACCGGCCATGCCTGCAAGTGCCGTTGGCCCAGATCAACCTGTTTCCTACCTCAATGAAGACGACGATACAACAGAATTTACCAACCCTGCTCAGGAAGGGACCATAAAAGAATGGGGTGTAAGTTATTCCTTGATCACTGATACTGGAGTGTCTTGTATGACTCGGTTGAACAGGTATCCGTAGAAGTCATCGATCTCAATGACACCCAATCCTCTTCTGTCACCCCGCCGCCACCCTCCCAACCACATATTCCCGTGAGGTCTTCAGTAGCGGCGAGGCCTCTGAAAAGCGAGGTATCATTGTGGTTCAGCCCAGATGATGAAGCAATCGACAAGGGTGGTGAGCACAGGCATCAGGACGTCCAACCCTCTCAACCAAGAGGCAGTAAACGGTCTTCTCTCTCCAAGGTATGTTATTAATACTACATAAATCTGAGTGATTGATTCCGACAATGGCAGTCGAATGTGGAAACTCTTCCACCAACCAGCGCCCCCCCATCCAAACAGCTTAAAACGAAGCAAGATGGGGCAGTAGTTCTTTCAGGAAAAGGTTCCAGCGGTAAGTTTAATAACCAACACCTTCCACCTGGATGCCAAGACAGAAACACCTGGCGTGGCGTCTACATACCTACGCTTGCACACTGGTGTGGGGGCTATGTGGACCCATGGAGTATTGAGCCAACCGAATTCCAAAATGCGATGCAACTGATTTGGAATGAGGTTTACCGCGACAAAATCAAGCATGAGATCACTCTGAAGGGCGCAGTATATCATGTGGTAAGTCAGCTTAATGTCTTGATTGTCACGCCATTGCCAACAATTCTATTCTTCGGACTGTAGGCGAAACAACGCATAAATGAATGGCGAAGTGGCTTTGTGGCGACTGCATTGATGGTCGTTTCAATGTTCTTCATCCAGAGCCCCGAGCTTCGCGACAAGGAAGAGCGCGAAGAATTTGCAGGGGCCATGCTCCACCGCAACCGTTTCTTATTCAACCACAATGATGGTGACGACTATAAGGTGTGTTGTATAATACTGTCGCTATCTGATCTAATGTTTTGTAGGAATGGACAGGGATTTGGCAAAACCCTTTTATTTTACAGACATTTGCCTCGCACTTCAACTTTGTGGCCGGCAGTGTGCAGATCCCCCGCGTTAGATAGCGAAAGCATTACAGCACGAGTAGGGCTTGCTCTTTCTGTCACCGCCGTAAGTTCATCCTGTTGCATTGTTACTGATCAACTAACTTGTTTAGGTTTATCGAGCCTTGTCCTTAGCCGCGCATGGCCACCTACAGCTCAATCAAATCCAACCCGGAATGAAGCCACAGAAGTGTGGAATCGTTTTGAAACCCGACGTGCTTTCAACATGGGAGGCCATCATTCCAGATGGCGAGGGATGCGGATTCAATGTTCAAACATGGGGCGACACGTCAAGGAAATATCTGCGGCCGATTACGGAACTTTCAGATGAAAATTTCATGAAAATCATCGAGGAAACGGAGTGCTACGTGAAAATCAGCACAAAGGGGAAAGATAAAATTCCTGTCAGCATCTCGGATGAGGAGGACAGTGCCATGGATATCTACGATTTTTGTTGACTGGTGCGCTGGCCATTCGTGATCATAGCTATTCTGGACTGACCGTTGACATTTTGTTTCTCTCCTGCATATGCCCGCTGTTCTGCACATGCGCTTCTTACCACTCTGTCCCTCCGGCTGTCCCCTCACACAGCCACACAACACTTCCTCTCGCCGAACTCTGCTCTAGTACTTGCATTGCTGTCCCGCCTTTTTTTTTATCATGCTTCATGCTGTCTGCTTTTAATCTGTTTCTTGTCACTGATTTTCCCTTACCATCATTTTTAATCATGTTTCGTGCTGTCAATTTCTCTTTGCATCCACCCATTTTTAATACAGTATTGTACCTAATGTACTTCAATACTTGGTGAACTTGGTGAACTTTGTGACTTGAATACTTGTGAACTTTGAATGCTTTGTGAATTAAGCCTACACCTATAAGCTGAGCAAGTCACCAAGCATTTCAGCAGTAATGGCTTATGTCACTTAGGTGACTTAATATCTTATTTTGACTTGGTCACCAAATGCCAAGTAATTCACATAATGCACCTACTTTGTCACGTGTAACACGGTCAGACGAGGGTGAAAATTGGCCGTGTGTCACAGGCCAGCGGAGGACAAGCCCAGCATTAACTATTATCATGTAACACGGGTGGGCTACACACACCAATATTGTCACCATGTGATTTCGGTGGGCTATGATGGTGTTTAAGGAGGTGTGATGGATAGGGATATAGTTGTTGTCACCATGTCATATGGGCCAGCCAGGATTTTACTCCAATGCACATTAATGGACCAGCCCAGGATTACTGTAATGCAAAGGTAATGGGTTGGCTGGCAAAGACAAGTACCAATACATCTAGTAAGGGGTGATCCAACCAACCCTGCCAGGGCGTGTTCTACTGCGGATGGGTTGAAGCAGGGGGACCTACCACGGGTTTACAGGGGTGATCCAACCACCCTGCCAGGGCTTGTTCTACCGTGGATGGATTGAAGCAGGGGGTCCTACTGCAGGCTGTCCTACCACGGGTTGACAGGGGTGATCCAACCACCCTGCCAGGGCCTATTCTACCGCGGATGGATTGAAGCAGGTAGACCTACCGCAGGCTGTCCTACCATGGGTTGGCTCACTCCGTCCGGTCAACTAGTTTGACTACCATGGCTTTGACAACATCCAATGAACATTAATAGATTGACTGGAATGCAAAGGTAATGGGTTGGCTAGAAAAGACCAGTACCAGTATGTCTAGGAAGGGGTGATCCACCCAACCCTGTCAAAGGTTGACCTACCATGGATCACAGAGGGTGACAAACCATGGGTTGACTTATCAGGAATTGACTTACCGCAGGTTTACCTCCCGCAGGTTTCCTTACCACGGGTTGACTCAATACCTCTGTAAACCAGGTCGACTCCACTCCATGGCTTTCACTACCCATGTACATTAATAGATTCACTGAAATGCAAAGGTAATTGGTTGGCCATAGAAGACACTACCAGTACGTCTAGTAAGTGGTGATCCAACCAACTCTGCCAAGGGCTGTCCTACCACGGATGGATTACAGGGGTTGACCTTACCACCTACCGCGGGTTCACTTACCGTGGGTCGGCTTGATACTTTCAGTCAACCCAGTCTCCATGGCTTTCACTACCAATGTACATTAATAGATTCACTAGGTAATTGGTTGGCTAGAGAAGACAAGTAACAGTACATATAGTAAGGGGTGATCCAACCAAACCTGTCAAGGGCTATCCTACCGGGTGGACAGGGGGTGACATACTGTGGTTAACATACTGCGGGTTAACTTACTAGGTTGAGGCCACCAGGTTGACAACCATGACTTCACTACCAATGCGCATTAATTGATTTACCGGAATGCAAAGGTAATGTGTGGGCTAGCAGTACTGGCTCTACTACCATGGATGGATTACAGCCGGTTGGATATTTACCAAGTGATCTACTGCGGGTAGAGTTTAAAAGTCCAGTCCAGTCCGGTTTTTTTGCCTTTTTTGGAAGAGGACCAGACTGGACCCCTTTTGGAAGCCTGGGAATGGTTCATGGACTGCTTAAAGACTGGTCCAAAGTGGTTGCAACCGGTTTTCAAAAAGACCGGTCCAAAACTGCTAAAAAAACCAGTCCAAACCACTAAAAAACCGGTTTTTTTGCATTTTATTGATGTTTTTCACATCAAAGGTGTGTCAGATAGCATCTAAATACTATTTATAGACTGTAGTAATTATATACCAGTCATTATATATTTATTTGTGCCATATTTCATCCAAAAAGATCAGTTTTACACCCCTTAAGACCCACTGCAGGCCAAAATTAGCCTGTAATATAGGGGTTTTTATACCATATATGTATTGCTTACATAATGCGGTTGCAACCGGTTGCAACCAGTCTTTTTCATCATTCTCAAAAGTAGGCAACTGGCAACTGCAGTCCGGTTGCGACCAGTCCAGTCCAGTCCAGTTTCTGGTCTTTTTGTGGTCCTATGGACTGGACTTTTAAACTCTAACTGCGGGAGAAGTACCAGTACATACAATAAGGGGTGATTCAACCACTCTGTCAGCAGCACTGGCTTCACTACCATGGGTTTACTGCCTCCTGTTGGTTGACCACCAACCACTATGGATTCCAACAGAGATGGAAAACCTACTTGGCCTTTACTCTCAGTAGTTGACAAGAAATTCCTTTATCAATGCCACCACAGGAAGACCGCGGGCAACCGGGAGTGGTTGACCATCAGGCATTTGGCTATCTCAATTGATCACAACAAAATACTACCACAAGTTTATCACCACTAGTTGGCTATTCAGTTCCAGAACTATGGATTACCCGCGGGTGGAATAAAGGCAGGCTTAGTGGGCCCATGTTCCATAGTAGCACACAAATATGTGTGCCAATGAGCTCCACGTGAGCGCATATATTATTCCATCATCCTTCTTATAGGGGGATGGTGATATTACACCACCCCATGTAAAATGGATGGGCAGTTATTATATGGACCCATAGATACGGGTCAGCCAGATTACTACTGTACCCTAACAAACAGGTGAGCCTTGTATACAATGACACCAAGTAGTACAAGTGAGCTGATAGTGGCTTGTTCCAATGGGATACAGGTGAGCCCATGTATCATTTAATCATCCCGTATAACACAGGTGGGCTGTGTATATAATGTCCCTATGCTATAGGTCAGCCCACATACCACTGTCCCCTACAGTTTTGGCAGGCACATATTCTTTGCTGTCGTATAGCACGAGTGGGCTGTGATATGCATGTACACATGGTGTATGATAGGGCTGTTATTATATGGTCCCGTGTGACACGGGTCAGCCGAGGGAATGCTGTCCCCTGACAAACAGGTGAGCCCCCATACATTGACACAGGTAGCACGAGTGGGCTGAGAATTCATTGTTTCAATTGGATACAGGTGAGCCCATTCAAAATTTAATCATCCCATATGACACCGATGGGCTGTATATTTATTGTCCACTATGATATAGGTGGGCCCAAATAACACTGGCCCTTGTTGTGTGAGTGGGCCCATATTCATTGATGTTGTGTAGAATTGGTGGGCTGGGGCAAGCATGGTCATATGGTGTATAGAAAGGGCTGTTTTTCTATGGTCCCGTGTGTATCGGGTCAGCCAAAATAATTGTGTCCCCTAACAAACAGGTGAGCCCGCATACATTAACACGGAGTAGTACCAGTGGGCTGAGAACTGATTGTTGCAATGGGATACGAGTAAGCCCAAATGTAATTCCACAATCCCGTGTGTCATGGGTAGGCTACAAATATACTGTCCCCTACCATATAAGAGGGCCTATAGTTTGCAGCTTCAAGTATAATAGGTGGGCTGATATTAAATTTACTGTCTAATATGGATGAGCCCATATCTTGCAATCCCAGGAATGAGGGGTGGGCTGGAATCCGGTTTAGGACAAAGCCGCGGCAGGGTAATGGTGCCTAAGCTATGGCACAATGATTTATCTATAAAGGCCCCAGGGATGCTATTGATGTACCAAAATATACAGGTGGGTAAGTTAATGAATGCTCAGGAGATGTTCCCTAAAAGCAGTCGCGGCAGAATGGCTCACTTCCAGACAGCCAGAGCACAGGATAAGTCACTAAGTAAGTCATGACCATATTTTAAGATTTTTTAGTAAATTTTCTATGACAATCATATTTCTACAAGTACCTCCATGTATTTACACTACAGTAGCCCTCAACAAATGCTCCACACCATTGATCCTCATCCAGTCGGCACACCGTGGAACATGTGCCCACTGATGGATATTATCCCTCATATAGTAAGTCAAACAATACCGGTTTCCTTCAACAGCATTGACCCCATGCCGGAGGAGCCTCCCGGAGAATGCAACCGCGGTACCTGGCTTATAGACTAGCTCGATGCCGAGGGTGGGGATGGCCATTACACAATCGGTGTATTCCCCAACATTGACAATGACGTCGTACCAGCTGGCACGTGACTGGGGGTCACGGTGAAGTGGGGTTGACTGATTGGCGATAAGGGAAATATTGGTGAATGCAGTAGGCCAGAGGGATAGGGCGCGGTTCATTACCGGGTCATACATAGAAGACCAATCCTCCAATGTACTCATTCCTCGCATACCGTCCTCATAGAGCTGTGGATGCATAATCGACAACGCACCCGATACGATGGCAGAAGGATATATCATATCTTGCAGCCACTGAAATCCCGCAGGTGTGTTAAGGTCTGCTGATATAGAGGCATTTTCATGCTGAATATGGGATGATGAGTAGGTCCATCCGATAATAGATATATACCCACATAATGACCCATCTGGTGCCTTGCAGGAGATAACTCCAGACACCCGGTCACTTGCCTATCTTCCCTATTAAAATACCGCGGTTCTGATCGCCAGGTCCGCCCAGTTATACTGCTGGCTGGTTGTGTATGAAGCGGACTTAAAGCATGCAGAATATTTGCCTGCATTTATTAATGAACATGGTCAAAAATAGGCAGTATTGGGGCATACCTGTGTTGGGCGTGCCAGGGCACCAGGGAGATACCAGAGTGCTACGGTCCCACCCTCCCCCAAAATAATAGAGGGTTCATCCAGGACACCAGAGAGAGTTGGAGCGAACTTGGAAAGGAAGGACTGCTCCCTATCCACATTGGTACCAGGCTCCATTGCTGCCAATGACTCCGCCAGTCTCAAGAGGTCCACACCAGACTCAACTAGAAACACATAAGTACCTTGCCAAATAGATATTGGAAATACATACCTCGATTTTGATATGCAGTGACCAAAGTGGCCACCATTTGATGCATCCCAACCGAAAGGTCAACAGGGAGATCAAGAGGAATGGGAGGTACCGCAGGGAGTGAGTCCCAGAATGCCAAAGAACAAAAGCGCCGTTGCATGTATCCAGCAACACATTGAGAGAGCGCATAGTTGGTCGGATATGACACAGGACTAGCCATGGAGGGGATTGAATTGAGGGGAAAAGAAAGGAAGATATGCCAGAATGCGTATTGACCTATCCTGGGATCCCATGCCGCGGCAATCAGGATATGGCAGGAATCGGTCACCAATTACTGAAATCAGTCACCAATTGAAAATAAATAACAATAACAATAACTGCCAAATATCCCTACCAATTGCAAAAATGGAATTTAGCCATGCCAGGGAACAACCTATATGCTGACCATGGGTAGCCACTGCTGAACTGATATATCTCATTCAAATTGGAACACAAATGATAAACCAATCAGATTTGAATGGAAGCAATGTGGCAGTAATTTTGTGTCCGCGGAAATAACTAACTTTTAATTGTACCGTGATCATTGTTTGAGGAACAATGGTCCAGTGGCACGTGGGAATATGAGAGATTCTATTATAAATATTGACCTTTGATCCTGATCCTGCATTGATGGATTCTGAAGCAATTGTTGCGCGCAGGCTGTCCCTGACATTGCAATATATCGGCATCCAATTCAGGCGGTTCGTGTATTCTTTGCAGCAAAGCAGTGACCATGCCATTCTGGAGAAGATCAACTGGTATGGACATGTTCACGCAGAAGTGGTGTGTTCTTCCATATTGAAACTTTGAATATGACCATATCCCCCATGTAGGCACTTTTGGAGCAGCTACTTGCCGCGTGCAACAGAAAGGGGCTAGTGATGCAAGGATGGAACAAATCAAAGAAATAAATGTATTCAAGGTGTATCATCGGGAGGCTAGAGTCCGCAGCACACACAGTACACCGCGGGAGTGGTGGGTGTGGGGGAATAGCGGAGATATACCACGGACAACCTTCACCCAGCTGGTCACAGAGGCGGAGAAATTCTTTGCCGAATACCAGGTAAGGTTACATTCATGTGCGATGATAAGCTAATAACATTGTCAATAGCCTGGGGACTTTGCAATCCCGGCTTTATTTGATGTCCCAGAAACCCCCCACATCGGCCTGAAGGATCTCCGACTACAAACCGAGCAAATGTTGGAAGAAACTGATGAGAAGATCTTTCATCAAAACATGGTGTTGCAACATCTGGTTGACCGCATGGCTATGGTGGAATATTTGACCGATGCAGGGGATGAACTGGAGGACAAATGGGCGGCATCCGCGGATAGATTATGGAGAGGCACAAATGAGTAGTGTGGCCATCCCAATAGTGACACATGACAATTATGATTTTTTCCTGTCCACATTGAATGATAATTGAATTATCTGACTGATGTTCCCCATAATAATGAACATCACAAATTATGACTCAACGACACAAATAATATGCAGCAGTCACGGGACTACTGACAAAGTCTACCCAATTTGTTATACATGTCATATTGCCTTGCTGCATAACATGCCAAGCCGCGGTCACCACATAATGAAGCCTCAGAGGCATTTTCCTCCCAGCGATTTGCCCGGGTCCTGAAGAAGGTATGTGTCCAACCCTGTTCTGCAGTTATCAACTCCACTTCCTCAGTCCATCTGTCTCACTTTGCCTTTGCCCGCAGCCAGTGGACACGGTAAACTGGTCCGAATCATTATTCTGAAGGGTATATGATGGTGCATGGAAAGGCTTACATTCTGACATCCAATCATTTTTATCAGTGTCTTTGGGTATATCCATAGTCCAAAACCATGCCAAAGAGTCATGGCGATGTCCCCTTGCATTGGGATCTGAGACCGCAGTGCTGACTGTGAGATCCTTTTTGGAAAGTACTTTATAGCGGTCCAGGATCCTCGGCTTGGCCTCTAAGGCGATCATTTGCTTTCTGCAACGGTGGTAGACCGTGGCATATCTTTTTACCATTGCATCCAGGTCAGCTACCTTTTTCCATGCGTGGGTGGTCCCCACATAGTTCCTCCCATGTCTGACCTCTGTCCGAAACAACACCGCCTTATCTGCTAGACCAAGTCGTATTTCATGTCAAGTGTCATTGGCCTGACCTTGTCTGAGCTGAAGTTCTTGCTCCACCAGGCCAATCGAGCCCCCACTCTGTACTACCCATTTGTCAAAACCGGTTCTTCACCGATCTGATCTCTACGGGGGGTCTGGGGGTCAGAGGTTGGCCTAGCGGTAAGACCGAGATACTATGTAGTGTAGTCGTGCTTCCCGAGTAATAGGAAGGCCGACCGAGGGTCTAACGGAGAGCCCGAGGGTAAACGGTCTACGACCGAGTGCTTGCACGAGACAGAGACGGAGAGTGCGAAGGGAGAACAGAGGAGAAGTATCTTATTCAATATTCGAACTGAAACTACAACAGACCGAGTATCTAGGTATTTATACTGAGTGGAACGGATGAGGCGATGTATGGGAAGTCGGGATTACCGACGAACGACGAGCGCAGACGCGCTGCGCGCTGAGTAAGTACGGTAAGTGCGATAACCGGATTACCGATAGGTATCGTATTAGTAATGCAACAGGACGGGAACATATAGTAACCGGAAACAAGAAAGGAAACATATTAGGTAATCGTACAGGGAGACAGAACGGACAACACGCTCACCGATCGGTGGCGATACAGGACAGATAGAGAGAAACGGAAAAGGGAGTACATACAATAAAACGGGCGGCGAACGCGTGGACACGATCGGACAATAGGGTACAGGGTGATCGGATGTCACGGTCGTGACACCATTATGCTCTCCTAATCCATCTGTTCATCTGAACTCCTGAACTCCAGCCAACTCCGGCCTCCGCCCTATCTCATCCCCTTGGTCCTATGTCCGATCCTAGCAAGTCTCCTACTTGCACGAGGGCAAAAGCCACCTCTGTCCCAGACTCGACGCTAGACCTCTCAGGACTTATCCCACCTCTGGGATGTCCTTCGCTCCGGACAAGCTCCGCTCAACTCCGGACCACTTTCCCGCGGTCCGGACTTACTCCGCAAAAACACGGACTTACTCCCTGTGCTCCTCTAGTGCCCGGACTTCGTTCATTTGACCTGGACTTGACTCTCCGCACTAACTAGCACCTACTAGTGTCTGGACTTACCTCCTCATTAGTTCCCTGCACCCCTGGACCTCCTAGTAAGATCGTTGAGGAGAACCGGTCTTGACAGAATGAGCAAGTAATCACACTCACCCAGGTGCTCCATATGCCAGGCACTACTGCACACCTTATTTCTATGGGCAAAATGCTCCAGTGTAATTACAGGGTCACTGGCGATAAGAGAGGGATTAACCTCACCAACAAGGCACAACACTTATGGTTTGGGCCAGACCCAGAAGACAATCGCAACATCATTTTTGGGATTAGATCTATCCCGATAATTAGATTGAACTATATTGCCTCCGTGAGCAAAGTCGATTATGACATTATGCACCGGAGATTTGGGCACCCCTCTAAGGAAGTACTCTGATGCACACAAAAACATACGCAGCGCTTCCTGGAGATTCACTTTCCTACTGAGGACTGTGTTTGCCCTGGATGTGCTCTTGGCAAGATGCCCAATCGAGCTTTCCCAGAAAATGAAAGACATGCTTCCAAGCCTTTCGAGCTGGTGCACTCTGATCTCAAATCCTTCCCGGTTACGTCGTACTGGAAGTTTAAATACATTATCACCTTCTATGATGACTACACTTCTCACGCCTGGACTATGCCTCTTGGCTCCAAAGCTGCAGTGATTACGGCTGCCAAAGATTTCCTCGAAATGGTGCATGTTGTTACGACCATGTCCAACTCCGGATCATATCCGGTTACTCCAGTCACATCGCAGTCCTACAGCTCAACTCCGGTTGTTCTCAGTTACTCCGGTCAACGGACGCGCAGATAACCTTCCGCTAACTACGACCCTTGGTCTAGCCCGCATACAGTCTTTACCACACTTGCCCGTCTACCCTGCCTTGACGTGAGTTCTCCGTGAACTCGTTAAATCATACCTTGTAGTATTTTCTCCGGACCTGTTTTATTTTCATCGGACCTGACTTTATTTTTGTCGGACCTGGTCTATCCCTTACTCCGGTCGTCCTTTGTCCGCCATTAGGCTGTTTATTTGTCACCGTATATACTTGTCCCTAGTTTGCACTTAGTATAAGTACTCTGTAGATTATCCTGTACTCCTCAGTCTGAAATCAACCATAGTCTCTACTCCTGATCTTGCCCGTCTCTGTCTCTGTCTCTGTCTCCCCTTCTTGACTGGAACCTACGCAAGGGATCAACGCTCGTTATCCTTAGTCGTTGAATCCAAGTGGTCACCAACTCCGGCCGGACTAATCTCTTGTCCAGCCCTCTGCCCTCTCCCTTTGTCCGCTTTCGTCCGGACTTGACCGGACCCCCTACCGGAGTAGACCCGGACTTGACACACGTCCAACATGATACGCACGTCGTTGGATGGATGTCCAATGCCAGCGGAGAATATAAATCTGATCTGTTTGATCAAGCACTCCTTGAGAAAGGAATTAAAATATACCAAAGTGCTCCAAGAACCCCCATGCAGAATGGCCGCGCTGAGCGTCTAGGGTGCACTCTCATGGATAAAGCTGAGTCTATGCAGCATCAAGCCTGCATTCCTGACTCCTGGTGGGAATTTGTGTTTGCTCACGCAACCCACATTTATAACCGTACTCCGGTAGCTCGCCTCTGATGGCGCACCCCCCATGAAATGCTTAAGGGGGAGATGCCTAACATCGACCACCTACATGTGTTTGGCTGTGGAGCCTTTGTCTACCTCCCAGCCTTGGCTCGAGCAAACAAGATGGCTCCCAAGTCGGAGCTTATGACTTATGTTGGTGTTGCCCCTGGCAATGAGCGCAACTTCTTGTTTATGCGCTCCACCAATGCAGTGTTCACCGCTGCTCACGCCGTCTTTGATGAGCGTCACTTCCCTTGCTGCCCCAAAAACAGGCACAAACCTCTCAAGAACCCTTTTGGAAGGGCAAATCTGAAACCTGCCACCGATCGACCAGGGAACCCCCCTGATGATATCAACAGTGATGACAATGTGGAACATGACCATGGCTATCCACATCCCCAAGTGCAGGATGACGATCCAAAGTGCGAGGAACCTGAGGCTCCTGAGGAAGAGCCTAATCAACCAAATCCTCCCCATACACCATCTCCAGTGCCTCCACCGGCACCGAGAACACCTTCACTGGCTAGAAACCCGCCACCTCTGGCACCGCAGCGCCCTGGCCAAGCTGAACACTGCCAAAATGTGCCACGACCCCCTGCAGTGAATATCCCTGCCCACCCCCAACGTGAACGTAGAGCGCCATTGCGCCCCGGTAACGTGTATGGTGAGCGGCGACATCCCATCGAGCAACTCCAGGATATCGAAAGTGCCTCTCGATGGCAAGAAACAGTGGGTGAGGCCCCTAGGCCCCCACAACCGGACACACCAGACCATATCCCTGGTGGTTTCCCTGACACCTCTGAAACTCCCAGTGAGGAAGATGTGCAAAAGATGTGTGAGGAAGGGGGAGCAAACCTAGTCCAATTCCTGATGGGCAAAGCCCTTGAAACCTGTGAGCCTCAATATGAGAGCATTCGCAACTGGTCCTACAAGGACATCGCTCGCTTACCCCAAGCTGAGCAGAAACTCTGGCGACTTGCTTGCCAAGAAGAGCTCAACGTGCTGCGAAAGCGCAAAGTCTTTGAGCTAGTTGACTGTCCCTGAGACCGGAAGGTCATAAAGAATCAATGGGTCTTCGATGTTAAGTCGGATGGACACAAGAAAGCCTGCTTAGTAGCAAAAGGCTTCTCCCTGGTCGAGGGATTAGATTTCGACCAGGTCTTCTCACCAGTTGTGCGCTTTGAAACAGTGTGCCTCATGCTTGCGCTTGCTGCACTTGAGAATTGGTATATTACTGGACTCGACGTTCGGAGCACCTACTTGTATGGCAAGCTCAACAAAGAGATCTATATGGAACAACCTGAAGGGTTTACAGTTCCTGGGCAAGAGCGCAAGGTGCTCCACCTCTGGCGTGCCCTCTATGGCCTCAAACAGGCTGGCCTAGCTTGGTGGTGCACACTCGATGAGTCTCTCAAGGAACTCGGGTTTGAGCACCTTAAGTCTGAAGCAGGCATCTTCTTCTACAAGAAGAAAGGCACCAACATTGTCATTGGAATAATATATGTTGACGACGCTTTATTCTGCAGCCCTAACAAGGCTGTTGTTGATGCCATCAAAGCGCAGTTCATGCGCAAATGGGAGTGCAGAGAACCTAAGGAGTTTCTCCATATGCGAATCACCTGCAAAGGTTGCACTATCCACTTGGATCAGTGCGTGTACCTCCAAAAGGTCGTTGAACGCTGCGGCATGCTCAATGCAAAGTCCGCAAGCACCCCACTGCTGGCTGGCTACTATGCCACCAAAAATACAGAGCCTGTTGATGCGGATCTCCGCTCCCGTTTCCAGATGGTTATTGGGTCCCTTCTGTACCTTATGTTAGGCACTAGGCCCAACATTGCCTTTGCAGTCACGCACCTCTCGCGCCATGCTGTGAACCCATCCCAGGACCACCTAAACAAAGCGCTGTATATCTGTCGCTATCTAATTGGGACACCTACATACTCCCTAGTATACAATGGTGGATCTGGTGCTGGCCTGATTGCATGCACAGACTCAGATTGGGGATCAGACCCTACCTCTTGCCTCTCGCAGACAGGTTTCTATCTGAAGCTTGCAGATGGCTTGATCAGTTGGACTTCTCGTGCGCAGAAGACTATTGCGTACTCGTCCACTGAGGCCGAATACATGGCTTTGAGCGATTGCGCTCGCCAAGTTACCTGGATTTGAAGCTTACTCGGTGAGCTCGGCTACAAGCTGAAAGCTATCCCGATTTGCGGTGATAATCAGGGGTCCATATTCATGGCATCCAACCCTGTAATGGAGCCTCGCTCCAAGCACATTGACATCCGCTACCACGGAATCCGTGAGTCAGTCGCGAAAGGTAACATGGAGCTATTCTTCATTGATGGTGCTGAGAATCCCGCCGATCTGCTCACCAAGAACTTACCACATGAGAAATTTGCGAAGTTCAGAGCTCAACTAGGCTTACAGTTTCCCTCTGGCAGCATCTAGCACCTTATTTGCTGAAGTGCTCTACGTGCAGCACAGCAAGGGGGAGTGTTGAAGTCGCACGTGCACCCGGTGTAAACCGTTGACAAAGTGCGCACAAGACTGCGACCCATATTAGTGTAGACTTAGTAATAGTCCTCTTTAGAGTAGATGTTACATGTCACACATCACACATCACAGTCATGTGTCACACTATTTGTTGTATATAAACAGTGTTCATCGCTTATATAATATAACACCTCTTGACCAGCTACCACTACCATCTCTGGTTGTGCACTCCACCCAACAGGTGAGTTGGAGTAGCAGTTCCTCTACGTACATAGGTATTGCTCCAACAGAGCAAGCCTTCCTTACCAAGTTCCCTGCTACTATTTCAGGTCTTATCCATGAACCAGTGATGATTTTGGGGGAGGGGGAATTGTAACTTTGTGGTATCTTCCTGGTGCCCTGGCATGCCCAACACAGGTATGATCTGATACCTCTTCTGTTCATAATTTTCTATAATACCTGTAGACAAATATTCTTCAGGCATCAAGTCCACTCCATACACAACTGTCCACCAGTATAACTGGCCAGACATGGTGGTCTGACCTGCAGTAGTTTCATCCAACACAGGCCTTTGTGACTGGTTGTTTGGAGCTTTCTCCTGCAAGGCATCAAATGGGACATTATGTGAGTGCTTACCATTCCTGCCATACATTCATTAATGGAAATATATTCAGCATGCAAATGCTTCTATATCCAGGAACCTTAATACCACTGTGGGATTCCAGTGGTTACAAGCTATGGTTCAGCTGACCTCAATTATATTGGGTGCATTGTCAATCATGCATCCACAGCTGTATGACGATGGAATGTGAGGAATTAGACTATTGGGAGATTGGTCTTCCACAAATGACCCAGTCATGAACAGTGCCTTATCCCTCTGGCCCACCCCATTTACCAATATTTCGCTTATTGCAAACCAGTCCACCCCCCCTCCACCATGATCCCCAATCCTGTGCCAGTTGGTATGATGTCATAGTAAATGTGGGTGAATACACTGACTGTGTCATGGCCATCCCTACCCTGGGCATCGAGCTGGTGTACAAGCCAGGTACCACAGTCACATTCTCTGGGAGGCTTCTTAGGCATGGGGTAAATGCTGTAGAAGGAAACCAGTACTGTTTGACCTCCTATATGAGGGATAACATTCACCATTGGGTAAGGGTTCCAAGGTGTGCGGATTGGATGAGGATTGATAGTGTGGAGAGGTTGTTGAGGCCTTCCATACTGTAAATACTGGAAAGGAATTTGTAGAGCTGGGATATATATTAATATTGACATCTCTTCATAGGACCTGCAGTGGGTCATCAACCCTGGGTAGGTACTGGTTAGACCTGGGACCTTGTTTGGTGGCCAACTGGTGGTGGGTACCCAGTCCATGGGGTGGTCAAACTGCTGTGGTCAACAGCAGTAGCTAGCTAACCTGTGGTGGGTAGCCAACTGGCGGTATGTATTGAACCTGCGGTGTCACCTGCATGGGATAATCAACCCACAATGGGCAGTCACCCTGGGGCAGGTACGTGGTTGGGAGTACGACTGCAGTTGGTAGTCAACCTGTGGTCGAGAGTCATCTGTGTAGCCAACCCATATTGGTTGGCTAACCCGCAGCATGTATTGAACCTGTGGTGTAACCTGCAGTAGGTGGTCAACCAGGGGTAGGTACGTGGTTAAAGTTGGGACCCCAGTTTGTGGCCAACCCATGGTGGGTACTCACTCCACTGGTTAGTAAACCTGAACTATGTAGTCAACAAGGCCAGCTAACCCATGGTGGGCAGATAACCTGCAGTAAGTATTGAACCTGCAGTTTCTGCAGTGGGAGTCAACCCACAATGGGCAGTTACCCCTGGGTTGGTAGTGCAACTGTGGTGTAGTCAACCCCCACTGTGTAGTCAACAGTATTGGGTGGATAACCAGTGTTGGGCAATGTCAAGTCCGGGTCTACTCCAGTAGGAGGTCTGATCAAGTCCGGACGGAAGTGGATGAAGGAAGAGGGCAGAGGGCTGGACAAGGGATTAGTCCGGCCGGAGTTGGTGACCGCTTGGATTCAATGACAAGGACAACGTGCATTGATCCCTTGCGTAGGTTCCGGTCAAGGTGGTGGAGTCGGAGACGGAGACGGGGACAGAGACAGACAGAGACTGGAGTAGTGACTAAGTTGATTTCAGACTGAGGTATACAGGACAGAGTACAGGATACTTATACTACGGAGAACTAGGGTTGAGTATTTACGGTGACAAGTAAACAGCCCAAAGGGCAGACAAGGAATAACCAGAGCTGGGACTAGGTCAGGTCCGATGAAAATAAGTAAGGTCCGGAGAAAATACTACAAGGTAGAAGATATAAATGGAACACGGAGAACTCACAGTACAACAGGGTAGATGGGGAAGTGTGGTAAGGACTGGATGCAGACTAGACCAAGGGTCGTAGTTAGCGGAAGCATATCTGTGCAATGTAGAGACAGTCCTGTCTCTAGGTGTGTAGAATTACTGGTAGTACTGATACTGAAGATACTGAACTCTCTACCTTAGATATGTAGGCTTGTACTTAGCTTACTAAGCAATAACTCTCTCTTCAGTGTATATGTCAAGACCGGTTCTCCTCAACGATCTTACTAGGAGGTCCAGAGGTGCAGGGAAACTAATGAGGAGGTAAGTCCAGACACTAGTAGGTGCTAGTTAGTGCGGAGAGTCAAGTCCAGGTCAAACGAACGAAGTCCGGGCACTAGAGAAGCACAGGGAGTAAGTCCGGGTTTTTGCGGAGTAAGTCCGGACCGCGGGAAAGTGGTCCGGAGTTGAGCGCAGCTATAGGGCTGGAGATGGCCGGACTAGATCCGGAGTTGCATCTATGCCTAAGGAGAGGTCAGGCGGGCCATGGTTAGACCGGAGTTGCGACTGGAAAAGTATGGATATGACAGTATCCCCCTCTTAGGGCCGAGCCCTCGAGGCTTCAGTGCGGATGCAACATAGAGTGTGAGGTCTACCATTGGGACTAACAGAAGGACTAGGCTAAGGTCTGGGTGAACCATCAGTGAGTGATGATACTGGAGATGAGTCCAGGTCCAGGAAGTCCAAGCCAGAGCAAACAGGTGTCAAGGTCAGACAGTCAGGCAGGATGTCGGAGTAGACAGAGTGTCTCAGAGAAGCGACAGTATGTCGGGAGAAGTGAGTCAGATGACTCAGGAGACGACATGGTGTATCCGGAGTTGAAAAGGAGTCAGGAATCACAAGCAAGACAGCTGGAGATGTCACAGTGGACAAAGTGTTCCGGAGAAAACACCAGGAGTCAGGACAAGGAGTCTGATGACACAGGAGGTCCGGAGTTTTGAGTTGCAAGCAGGGAACTGCGAGCAGGAGTCAAGGCAGGGAAGCAGATGGCTCCGGAGATGATATGAGAAGTCCAGAGTTTTTTAGATATGGACCAGAGATCATGAGCAGGAGTCAAGACAAGCAGTCAGATGAATCCACAGATGATACAAGAAGTCCGGAATTTTTTGGTGCAAGCTGAAGATTGCAAGTGCAAGTAGCACCGACAGAGAGTCTGATGACTCTGGAGATGACACAGAAGTCCAGAATTTTGAGATTCAAGCCGGAGATGGTAAGCAGGGTGTCAGGAGAGGGAGTCGGATGACTACAAAGGTGACAAATAAAGTCCAGAATTACAAGTCGGAGATCGCAAGCAGAACTGCTGGAGGCGTCGACAAGAACAGAGGACAAGATGTCCGGAGTTTTGAGATGCAAAACCAGACATCGAAGGCAGAGCTGCTGGAGATAAGTCAGATGACCTGGGAAATGATGCAAGAGGTCCGGAGTTTTGGATATGAGCCGGAGATGCAAAGCAGGACTTGCAGAGATGTCAGAGAGACAGGGTCTCAAAGGAAGCACCAGGAGTTTGGACAAGAAGTCAGGTGACTTAGAGAATGTCCAGAGGCAAGATGCAAACCGGAGTTTGCGAGCAGAGCTGCTAGAGCTGACCAAGACGTGACCAGGAAGTCCGCCAGAGTTGGACAGGTCAAAAGCGGAACTGCAGGAGATGGTCAGAACTTGACCAGAGAGTCTGGAGATGGACTAGAGGTGACCAGGAGTTAGAACAGAC